>JAOVVI020011710.1:0-10297 GCA_028571085.2 Nepenthes alata | reverse complement strand
GCGCAATGTTGAGAACTTTGTTCTAATAACATCGACATCATCAAAGAATTTACCGTTTAACGTTGAGCTGTTTAACGAGTATGGTAACTTCATTCTATGGCAAGAAAGGGTGAAAAACGTTCTCACCAAAGAAAGGGCGATAAAGGCGCGAAAGAAGAATGATGGGAAGCTTGTTAACTTGATCGATAATGAATGGCAAGACAAAAAAAATCTTACAAGTTGCACGATTAAGCTCTGTCTGGCGGACAATACTCTCGAGGAAGTGCTTCGCTTGACTGACCCGGCGAAGGTCTGAGAAAAGTTGAAAAGTCGGTATAAGTCCAAATCTTTGACAATCAGACTACACATTAAGAAGCAATTTTATGGATTATGGTTGTCGGAAGGAGGAAGCTTTGAGAAGCATCTAGACGAGTTCAACCGGATATTAACGCAAATGTCCGTCCTTGATGAAGAAATCAAGGAGGAGGATAAGGTGTTGGTCTTGCTGGCCTCTCTGTCAGCCTCATTTGATCATATTGTCACAACATTACTGTTTGAAAAGGATACATTAATATTCGATGAGGTTATTGCTTTTCTACTCATGAATGAGTCAAGAAAGTCACAAGGGACCTCGACGTCTGAGGTACTTATGACTAAATTAAGAGAAAAAAGTAGAGATCGTGGTCAAAAGCATTGAGAGAAAGCCCGTAACAAATCAAGGTCAAGGTATCAAAATCTTGATTGTCACCACTGTGGCAAAACTGGCCACATTAAGAAGCATTGCTTCAAATGGAAGCCAAAAAATACTGAAAACAAAAAAGGTGACAGTGGACAGGTAGAGAAAAAATCCTTCGTCTCAATAGTCACAGCAGGCGGTCTCCTACTGACAAGTGAATGAGACGTGGTAAATGTGACAGACGAGGAGTCTGGCTGGGTAATCAACTCCGGTGCCACCTTACACGTTACGTCGAGAAGGTAACTATTCATATTTTACACTCCAGGAGACTTTAAAATAATAAGAATGGGGAATAAATGAACATCTTCGGTTGTAGGTAGGGGAGATGTTGTCTTGGTCACAAACAATGAGACGAAGCTAATGTTGAAGGATGTGCGTCATGTCCCTGACATTCAACGGAATATTATTTCAGCCGGTCGGCTAGATGATGAAGGTTACTGTAATACCTTCTGTGAAGACGAATGGAAGCTGACAAGAGGATCTCTTATTATAGCAAGGGAAAAGAAGGCCTCCGGCCTATATATGATTAAAGCTTGTGCAGTGGCTGGAGAAATGAATGCCACAATCTGCACTGGGATAATAGATCTGTGACACGGAATGTTAGGCCACATGAGTGATCAATGGTTGTATTACTTGGCTAGGAAAGGCCTAATCACTGGAGCAAAGGAGGAAGGACCAAAGATGTGTTCTCATTACTTGGTCGGCAAGCAGAGAAGAGTCTCATTTCATGGAGAGTTGTCTGCTCTAAAGGCAGAGCTCCTAGAACTTGTTCATATAAATGTGTGTGGAGCCAAATACTTTATTTCTTTCATTAAAGACATTTTAAGAAGGTTGTGGGTCTACCTACTGAAGACCAAGAATCATATTCTTGGTACCTTTGAGCAATTCCATGCTCTCGCGGAGTGTCAGACGGGAAAAAAATTAAAGATCATCCGAAGTGACAACAACGGCGAATACTTGGGGCCTTTTGATGCCTACTGTCGGTCACATGGTATTAGGCACCAAAAGACACCACTAAAAATACCACAGTTGAATGAAGTGGCAGATTGGATGAATCGTACGCTCTTGGAGAGAATCAGGTTCTTGGTACCTTTGAGCAATTCCATGCTCTCGTGGAGCATCAGACGGGAAAGAAGCTAAAGACCGTCCGAAGTGACAACGGTGGTGAATATTTGGGGCCTTTTGATGCCTATTGTCGGTCACATGGTATTAGGCACCAAATGACACCACCAAAAATACCACAGTTGAATGGAGTGGCAGAACGGATGAATCGTACGCTCTTGAAGAGAGTACGTTGCATGCTCTCCGAAGCAAAACTTCATGCATCGTTCTGGGCAGAAGTACTCCTGACGGTAGTCTACATTATATACAGGTCGCTTAGTAAACCTCTGATGGGTCGCTTAGTAAACCTCTGATGGGTCACTTAGTAAACAGGTGAAGTGTCGGAGAAGATATGGACGGGCAATGAGCCATCCTATGATCATTTGCAAGTCTTTGGATGCAAAGCATTCGTAAATGTCCCAAGAGACGAAATGATAAAGTTGGAGCCAAAGACGACACAGTGCGTCTTTTTAGGCTACAGGGAGGATGAACTGTGCTACCAGTTCTATGATCCAACTACTAGAAAACTCGTCTGGGCTAGGGGCGTAACTTTTGTTGAGAATGAGATAATTGAAGACATTGAAAGGAAGGTCAAGTGCGATGATAAGCAAACGAACCAAGTATGCGCTGAAACTGTCCGTCCAGCATCATTGGAAGGAGAGGGTCATGGTCAAGAGACGGTTGAGGATAATGAAGAGGAGGTTATGACTCCGGATGAAATCATTGATTGAGTCATTCCTCAACCGACAGGGAATGTCTCTGTTATATGGTCCTCACGCAATGAATATGAAATCATTGAAATCATTGATTGAATTATTTTTTCGTGTGTCGCCAAATGAATATGTTATACTTACTGATGCCGGAGAGCCTGAGGACTATGAAGAGGTAATGAAGGACGACAGCAAAAAGGATTGGCTGGAAGCCATGAAAGAGGAAATGAGTTCTCTTCATGAGAATCACACCTTCGACTTTGTTAAACTTTCTAAGGGGAAGAAGGCTCTCAAGAATAAATGGGTCTTTTATTTGAAGCCGGACGAGAATATCAAGAAGCCAAAGTATAAGGCACGATTAGTAGTGAAGGGTTTCAGTCAACAAAAGTGGGTTAATTTTGATGAGATCTTTATCCCAATTATGAAAATATCCTCTGTCCGGGTTGTACTAGGCCTGGCTGCCACCCAGGACCTTGAGGTGGAATAGATGGATGTCCGGACTATATTTTTTCATTGAGAGCTTGAGGAGGAGATCTGCATGGAACAACTGGAGGGGTTCAAAGCCAAAGGGAAGGAGAAATTTGGTTGTCGTCTAAGAAAAAGTCTGTACGGATTAAAGCAAGCTCTTAGGTAATGGTATAAGAAATTTTAGTCAGTCATGACCAGTTAGGGATACCGGTGGACAACTCGTGATCATTGCATTTTTTTACAAAGGTTCTTGGATGATGACTTTGTTATCCTTCTCCTATACGTGGACGACATGCTGATCGTTGGACGTAACAGTGGCCGGATAAAAGAGCTGAATGAGCAGCTTGGGCGATCATTTGCCATGAAGGACCTTGGATCGGCTAAGCATATTCTAGGAGTCAGAATCTTACGCGATCAGAAGGTAAGGAAGTTGTGGTTGTCTCAAGGAACTATTTTGAGAAAGTGCCCCAACGATTCAACATGGATAAATCAAAACCCGTGAGCACACTGTCGGCGAACCACTACTGGCTGAGCACCCGTCAATGCCCGACTTCAGATGATGAGAAGAAATACACGAAAGGCATTCATTACTTATCAGCTGTGGGAAGCCTGATATATACTTTGGTGTGCACCAGACCGGACATAGCTCATGCCGTCGGGATAGTTAGTCGATTTCTGTCTAATCTGGGAAAGGAGCACTGGTCCGCGGTAAAGTGAATCATGAGATATATTCAAGAAACTTCTAAGATGTGCTTATGTCTTGGAAGTGATAAACCGCAGTTAGTGGATTACTCAGACGCAGATATGGCCGGGGATGTTGACACATGTAAATCCACATCGGGTTACTTGGTAAAGTTTATGGGCGGTGCAGTTTCTTTGTAGTCCAAGTTATAAAAGTGTATAGCTCTATTCACAATTTAAGCCGAATACATCGTAATTACAGAGGCCTACAAGGAGATGCTGTGAATGAAGGAGTTCGTTCAAGAGTTAGGCATCAAACAGGAGAGATATATGGTACTTTGTGACAGTTAAAGTGTCATTCATCAATGTAAAAACTCTTTATTCTATTCCAGATCAAAGCACATTGATATACGATATCATTGGGTGTAAGAGGTGCTGGATGAAGGCCTGCTATCACTAGACAAGGTTAGCACGTAAGAGAATAGGACAGACATGACGACAAAGATTCTACCGAAAGGGAAGAATGAGGCATGTTGTAAGATGGCCAGGCTGATTGACTTAACTTCCTCACGATCGTGAGGAAAAATTTATTAAAAATCTCTCCCGTGATAAAATTTTGGTCAACATCATTGACCGGTTAGACGGTCAACAGCCGGTCAATATGATTGACTGGCTGAAGGTTCAAGTTGGCCAGTTTGGCTGAGAGCTCTCAAAACGACAATGAGGACGGTCAACAGAACGTTGACCGGTCTGAATGGGAGGACGGTCAACAAGGTTAACCGGCTCATTAAGGCAACACAGAATACTTGCTATGTCTGAAAAGGAGTAGGTTGACCTGCCTATTTAGATAACTTTGAAAACTCAAGACAGCAGATCTATCTGTTGCTACTGCAGGCATGCACCACCTGCTACTGAGCTGATGCATACTTCTTAGAAACCGTGCACCAACCATGAAGGACGACGTGGTGGTCCAGCTGCTGCCAAGTCTCTTGTATATTCTTATATATACATGTAAGCATGCCAGTTAGGAATAGGGTAGGTGGTGAGAATAGAGCAGAGTGTGTGAATGTGTGAGAGTAAGAAGAAAACAGAGGAGAGGAAGAAGGCCCAACTGTATGTATGTATTTTTCTATTTTTGTTTTGTAATCTCCATCTCATATATAGTGTAATTTTTAGAATTTAATGTAATGTGATTTTTCTCTTGATTTATAAGAATTTTTTACATAAATATCGGCTGTCATTATTCTTACTTACATTCCTTCTCTTCGATCCCTTTGTGTCGTGATGGTAGGCCGCCCTATTTTCGGCCAACATGGTTTACCCTGAAAGGAAGATTACTTTGCACTTTTGTCCATGACCGACGCCAAGGTCTATTCCAAGTTCAAATCAAGTATGTATACTAGTAGAAAAATATTGTGGGGTAGATTGTTATGCATTGGTTAAGTGAAAAGGTGATACTGTGTTTTTAGTTTGAAGGCTTCCTTCTTCCTTTAAAATGTATTTTCAAGGACAAGATCTTGTAGGATAATACTAGAACCGAATGCGTCACACAACTTTTTCCAAAGAGGACAACACCTTGAATGGAAATAGTATTGACCTCAGAATTTAACTATGGTGTTGTCGGTAAAAATTAATACCGGTGTCCTAAATATAGCAGTATGATTATTTTTTTAATGAGAGTTATATATGAGATTGAATTGTCTCAAATTTATTGAGAATGTTGTGTTTTTGAATTCGCTCTTTTGTAAGTGTCACATTCAACGGATGAATCATTTAAAGGACACACTATGTTTGCATAACGCTCACTCGAGCAAAAATTTCAAGTAAGGGTTATGCGATATTTATATATGGGTCACTAGAATGACAGAATTTACTAAATATTTGCATAAATTTTGTATAAGATGCATTCAGGCAAAAACCATTTCTAATGAACCGGAACCTGACAGAAATATTATGCGCATCCATGTACATTTGAGACAAAATGGACATATCTAATATGTGCCAATTTTAGTAAAACAAGTGCTTGAAAGACGCACATACGTAAATCGTTCAAAGAGGTCACGCTTTATGCGTGCTCGAGGGATGCTCGAGTGCTAATTTTAGTGAGACTAACGCCTAAAAGGCGCATGTGCGTAAATTGTCCAAATGAGTCATGCTTAATATGCACCTCAGGTGTGATTATATGTCAACACTAGTATAAAGTGTTCTGTTGTGATTTTAGGGTAAGATTTGGGAGTATTTTTCAACATAATAGTATTGCATAAAGAGAAAAAAAGAGAAAAATGAGAGAAAAAATATTTTTGATATTTGATTGAGGATTGATTTGGGTTTCATTTTTTATCAAATTCAAGCATATTACTCTAATCTTAATTCTAAAATATATTACTAATTGATTCCTCTTATTCACGCCGTATTCTTCACTTGTAAGTTATGAAGTGTGTTAAAATTATTCTTAACTATCATCTATTCATACTTTAGTGAATGACTCTCAAAGAAGATTATATTTGCAAACGGTTACTTTTATAGTAAAATTGTTCAAAAATTATCCCGTAATTTTATAGTGAATATCGTTCAGTTTTGATTAGAAAACCACATTGATGTAGCAGTGATTTTGTTACCTCGAGAAGGAAAGAAGCATTGTCGAGCGTAATATTGTTGCAGCTGTCAGCGATCTTGGCTGAGAGGTTGCTCGAGCAAATTGCCCCGGACACGGAGACGACTGCAACATTGATTAAAAGGGCGACCAGCAAAGCAAATCCACTCTCCATTAGGAAGAACCTACAAGCATCCTGCATTCTCAGTTCAAAACATGATCAGATCTCAATCAGGGCAACCTACACAACATGATCAAACTCAGTTAATAAAATTGATTTAACATATCTGTGAATATGGTTTTTAACTATCTGTATTTAAACTTATCTGATACATGATTTTTACAGATAGACCATTATCTATAGTTATGTCCAAGCCCACAAAGTACAATCGTTAAAAAGAAAAAAACTAACTAATATATATGTAGTAGCAAATCTAACACGTTATAAATCTGATACATTACGGGTTTTAATTCTCTTTTCAATCATTAATATTTATCATTATAATATTGAGGACAATATTTTTATGATACCATAAAATATTATCTTAATCACTATCGTGTATTAATTTTAAAATAAATTTAATTGATAAAAAATTAAAAAGAAATTAATAATTATCAAGATTACTTACGTTTATGCCACGGACTGAGTTGGGAACTTTTCTGGACAATACAAGAGCTGAGTGGAGGAAGAGGTTATGCCTGTTAAACCCCCAAAAGAAATTAAGCTGTGAGGACAAATTCCAACACCTGAAATTACTAAATTGACATTAGGTTTAAAATAATATCGCCACCCTAATTATAAAAGTCACTACGGGTGGCAATGGTACGATCCAGTGAGGTTTTATTTATTTATTTAAATTATTTTATATGATATCATGTATATATCTATTTATTGAGTTTGATTGAATGTTAAAACTCTACATACAATTTAATTATAATAATACTGTTACAAGTCCCAAATTGGAGAGTCTACCCAAAGTGGGATGGCTTTAACCCAGTGAGGTACTTTCTTCTATTGGACCAGTATTTTGGGATGAGCTCTCCCTACGAAGCTGTGCTTGCAACATCTGGAGCTAGAGGAAGGGCCGCTGCCCGGAGAGAGCTATCTACGGAGGGACTGATTGTCGAAGAGGCCAACTCAGCAAATGTGTTGGAGTAAAGCACCGGCGAGTAAAAAAAAGTGCTGCAGAGCAAAATTTTCGAGGTTGGCAGTTCAAAAGGAAAAAAAATGTTGCAAGTCTCATATTGAAAAACTTGTCCAAAGTAAGATGGATTATAATCCCATAGGGCACTCTCTCTTATTGGGCCGATCTTTTGGGATGAGCTCTCACTACGGGGTTGTGCTTGCAACATCAATTAGTCATTAATTGATGAGTAAACAAAAAAAGTGCCGCAAAGCGAAGTTGTTGAAGTCAACAGTTCCAAAAGGAGGGAGAAATGTTACGAATATCACATTGGGGAGCCTGACTTAGATGTTTATTCTCATAAATTTATTTAAAATGATATGAAAATGAAGTCCATAAGAAGCTATTGTAGTTAATTTGTAGAAACACAATACAAATAATTTCTTTTGAATAAGTAAATTATTTTTACTTTTCCTGGCTAATAGAATAATAGCATAGGATTGTTTTTTAATACATAATATCTTATTTATTATTTTTATATAAACTTATTAATATAAATAAATAAATAAAATAGTTTACTATTTTATAGTTTTTAAACATTTTTCTCAAATTATTTCTCATTAGCACGTATAAAACACAAATGGCATAATATGACACGATTTGCTTATCATCCCAACAAATAAAAGGTTGAGCTTAAAGTTATTGACAACATACGGCATGACAAGGGCACCCAAGAGAGCAATGGAGTCGGCGGTGGCATCAGGGCCACTCAGCTTAGGAATGAACATGCCCTCTATCACTTGCTTAGCATTTGGCTTCACGTCGCTCATTTCCACAAAGAAACAACCGGCCATTATAAAGACCATCAGCGCTATAAGAAACTCTAACTTTCTCACCTACCCAAAACCATAAATTGATCATAAGTACACACAAGTTTAAAAAGAGAGGCAAAAATATTCAAATTAAAAAAAAAAAAGAAAAAAAATATTTATTTACCCCATATTTCTGTAATCCAAGAAGCAGGAGAGTGCTGAAGCCAGTGAGGAGAACCCCAATCCATAAAGGTATATGGAACAGTATGTTTAATGCAAAGGCTGTCCCTATCACTGCAATTAAAATAATTAAACATATTTTAGAGTTTAATTTTTCTGTTAATTATTCTAAACAATATTATTTTATTTTATTTTTTGCTTAAAAAAAATTAATTATGGGGATGAAGGAAGATTGAGGAATTGAATTTGCCTTCAGGGATATCTGCAGCAATGACTGCAATTTCTGCAAGCAACCACAGACTATACTTCACTAAAAAAGGGTATTCTGCTCTGCATATCTCCGCCAAGTGTCTGCCTGCATAACCACAGATTAATTACATTAACTATGGAAATTAATTAAGTTAGAGAAATTAATCATGATTTTTATTGGTCAATATATAACATTTTGTATACTTTAATGCATGATTATTCTCATTATTATACCTGTGGATACACCAAGATTTGCTGCAAGCGATTGGATTATGAGGGCAAACACCAATCCAATAAGTATCACCCACAGGAGCTGAAATATAAAAATATGACCAAGGCATATGATTATTTTAAGCTCAGGCATAAAATATGCTTCCATTCATCATGAAAACCCAAATTTAAAAGAAGCATTGATTTTTGGGTCTTTTTTGGGTTTAATTTTCATGATACTTTAAATTTCAATCGAGAGAGGAAGTGAGCAGAAGAAAAATAAAAAAAAGATTTGGCCATTTGTTTGAATTTTAAACCGTATTTTATTTTTTTTAATTTTAAATATATTTTTCTAGTAATTATATACGCATTGTCTTCTCGTCTCCCTATAAATTAAATGGTTTTAAATGGCCCCACTAATAATTGCGCTTGCTAGAAAAGAAAATAGTCAATGGAAAAGAGCATAGATCCTCTTGAATAAAATTTTGAATATAGGGTTAAGGAAACAATCTCGTGTAAGTGGGATCCATAGGACCCACATGACCGAGCCGTATTTCTTTAATAATTTGTGTTCATTTGTTGATTAATTTTAAGATGAGTATTCTCTTATTCTAATTGAAAAAATTTAGGTGAAATCTAATAAAGAACATAAAAAAATTATTCAGCATTAATATTAAAAGCACTGATACATAAGCAAATCAAACTTCTTTCATTTGGGAGAAATTCAATCGGGTAAAACTAATTCTAATGGTTAGATATTAATAGAGTTTATTATTGCCTCTATGTAAATTACCTAATTTTTTTGTTCTTAAACAATGAAATAAGACAAAGCTCATGGGCCAATTATCTTAGATCGAAATAACAAACCCTAAGAAATCTAATAAAGATTGTCTATGAAAGTACACTTTCTAACTTAAACTCTTAATAAGTAATTTCCGTACTTATATATTATTTTTCGTAGCATGGGAACCATTACGCCTATTACGACAAATAATCTCTGTTAGAGTCATGTTTATAATTGGCAATCTCCGTGACCTTAGGTATTAGTATAGTTGGTCCGGTCCGCCCTCCAGTCGCTCGAGCCCGTCCAAAGTCTCCGCGCCCTCCGTGCGCTTGCTATCCGCTCGAGCCCATTTAGCAAAATGGACCCCGCTCGCTGTGCGCTTTACCCGCGCTTGAGCCCATTTAACAGAATGGACCCCGCTCGGTGGGCGCCGCCCTGAGCTCGAGCGCACGCAGGGTTTCTCTGGAAACCCTCTGTGCGCTCGCTGCGCGCTCGAGCGGCGCGGTAACGTGCATATATTTTAAATATAATTTTTGAGTCCTCTATAAATACCACGCCTATATTTTAGGAACCCTAACAACAAGAATAACATTTTTGAGAAGTCAGAAAGGACTTGAGGGTGTTTATTTTCATGCCTCTTGTTTGAGAAGAAAGCTTCATATGCTCCATT
>JAOVVI020011708.1:0-12535 GCA_028571085.2 Nepenthes alata | reverse complement strand
ACGGGGAGGCTTTCCACGTAAAAATCCGGTGTTAATCTTCCTCTCACATTCAGCATCTCAAACACTTGTGTTGCCTGAAAACCACGGATCCGACTGGAACCCCCGGATCCAGAATGCAACAGATCTTTATCTTCTTATAATTGAGTTTGATCTATTTATACAACATCCTAAACTGCTACTCTTAAAAAAAATATTCTAATAAATAGAATAAAATTCTTTAATTTCTCAACATAATTCAAAATAAGGTGTAAATTATCATTATCACAACTATTAATAATATGATATGCATATTTTATATGAAATAATTTTCTATTTAAAATTTAAAAAAAATTACAATTTGAATAAAGAAATAGTAACATTATTATTTAAAATATTATTAAAAATAATAAAAATGTTGTTAAATTGTTTATATTCATTTATAATAGTATTAATTGCTTTAAATATTATAAAAGTAGTGTGTGGGTGTTAAAAATTTTTAAAACCAATATTTTTTTTATAATTTCTAATTTTTGAAAATTGAATATGCAATAATACAAATATAATGTAATTTATGATGTGATAATCATATATCACCAGTTAAAAATATTAAATTTTACTTGTATTAAATAGTATGACCTTTAATAATATGGTGGGACATTATTATACATTTCAATTGCAAGCCCTTTTATACATAGCTTTCAAACTTATAACCTTCCACCATAAGAAAAAGGTCTCTATGAATACCTTATATATTCTGCCAGTATTTTTGCATTTAATATTTAATTGTATTAAAAAACTTGTAACCCTACATTATTTAAAAATATTAGTTCAATTTAAATTGAGGATAAATAATATCTATCGTATTTATCATGAGTTATTTTAAATGTCTACTATCTTTAAAATTTTTGCAAATATAATCTTTTCTTACATTTTTGATAAATAATTTGTCCTTAATCATTAACTAATTTAATTTTAAAAAATTACCTTATAGTATTGAAATGTTTTTCAAGAAAATGGTCAAAATAGAATAAGTAGCAGTAGTATCAAATATATATTATATTTCTGATATTTTACGATAACTATCAATATTTCTATATGGTATAACTAATATTAAAATATTATAATGGTTTTTTTAGATCCTTTTATTATTGAAATTAAAAAAATTATATATTATAATTAATAATTAAATTATAAGATAATAATATAAATAGATAATTATAAATAAATATTAATAAAAATAATATAAATATATTAATATCACACTATCATCACTTGTTTTATAAGAATGAGAGAGCAAAGAATAGAGTGTGTAGAGAGATGAGTTATACGTAAAGAGGATGGTTAGGATAATTATACTTTTCTTATTTGATTAATTATTCTTTTATAAAAATAAGGAGTCCCTTTTGAGAAAAGCCAAACAATCATATGACCATTATCAATTTAAAAAAAAATTAATTAATAATTCATGTTAAGCACGGCTCAATTGTGTTGTAGCTAACTTACCAACCTAATATAAATAGAAATATTGAAGCATGCTAAATACAACAAAATATTATTCTTCGCAAGTCATACAATAAGCTTGTCTAATGGAGACTATGTAAAGCCATAAGGCCAATGTACGATATAAAGTTAGAAAGATTATTGATTCATTCATATGGTATTTTAGACATTTATGCGATTTTAAATTTATTATTATATTAAATACTCTAAATAAATTATATACTCAAAAAGAAAAAAGATAATTATATATCATTTGATTATTACATTTGTTCATCTATGAACACAGTATTTTTTTTTTTTAATGTAATCTTGATGGCTCAAATGAACATACGAGCTAATTAGTTAAAGAAACTCGCTAATTAGTTTAAGAAACTCCCATACAAGGGCAAGAGTTTAAAAGACACATATGAACCCCTTCAAGTCTATAATGTTCAGTTCATATTTTTTTGCCAAAGTGAACGAGGATTTATTTAACCAACTTGAGAAATTAGAAGTTAAGTAATGGGTATTTTTAATATAAATCAAATAGATCAAGTATAAAAGCACAATTTATTGAGCTTAGAAGTATAGATATTATCATTTTTTAGGTAAAAAAGTAAACAAAAGTTGAATAACTTTGAGCAATGCTATATATTGCATCTACTGGCAACATATTTTCCATACTTAAGAAGAGTTTACCTAACCTTACAGCTATGCTCACAATATGCATAATTTTTGGGGTATTTTTCCGACATATTAGTTAATTTATATCTTTACTTTTATCTTTTAAAATAGTCACTTCCACAGTTTGAAACTACTTTTCTTTTTCATAGGTAATAATATATGAATCAATGTGAACAGAATACACAGCAGAGAGACGTTGCGGGGGGATTTAAGGCCACAGCCAGCCTGAAATAACAAGAGCAGTTTAAATAGAAAACTCAAAAGTTCAAAAAGGAAAATACAGAGAAGGAATAACACCAATCAGATGATACGAAGCAAAACAATATATTAATCCAACAAAAAATAAATCCAACAAAGTATAAGTCTAACAAAAGACTTCAGTAGGCAGAGGAGTAAAAACAAAGGATGTTATTAGAATGAAAAACCTCACGGATAGAGAGAGGCAGAGGCCTGAAAAATACAATTCGAAAGCAGAAGATCTTTTGAAGTAGGGAGCCCATCAACACAAGATCTATAATACAAATCACGGCGAGACGAAAAAGTTAGAAGAAAATATTGAATTCAAGAAGATCATTAATATTGGTGTTTTTTTATTTGTTCTTTCTGAATAAGAAAAGCGAGTAGTACCCATGGAAGAGAACACAAGAAAGGTCAAATCAATGCCCAATGTGAGAAGAGATGGCGCATATGAAGGAATGAAGCATGATGAAGAGGCCAACAAACGTTACCACCGTAATAATACAATAAATCTATAACCTTCCGATCATAATACAGTAACATTAACATTTCGTTAAACCTCTTTTTTGTGTAATTGAAATTTACATCAAATCTCACCTCTAACATCTTGTAATATTGTGAAAGTGTATTAAACCCTAGAGTGTATGATTAAGTATGCAAATAAAAACCAATCGGGGACTATTGTTTGGCTTACAGATATTTGTAAGAGAAAGTATACAAGTGAGACTCAAATCCGATTCAAGTATGAAGTTATGTTTCAAAAATCAAGTAACAATTACGCTACTTTTATGCCTTACCATTCAACTAACAACGGTAAGAAAAATTAACTTAGACAAAAATATGTAGTCTCAAGCACCAAAACATTTAAATAAGGAATACAAAATAGCAATCATCTATCCCGTCATAATATAAATTCCCGTTCCCTCAAACCCAAGCAATATTCTGATCATGAACATGGTGAATAATAAATTCATGATGAAAATAGGAAATAAAGCGATCGACAACCACTGAAAGTACTATGTACATAGATTGATCTAAAAGAAGCCTTAGGAATAGTACCAATTAATTAAGACACAAGAAATTTCAGATGGCAAACCCTAATCGAAGACAAGAAGAAGATCGCATACCTCTTCCCCCCCCCCCCTCTTTTTTGGAGATCTTCAGGAGGGGAAAATCTAAATCTGGGATTTGATGAGGATTTGACATGAAACTTGGAAATTAGGGTTTCTCGCGGAGCCACCAACGGGTGAAGCTGCCAACATGATCTGATCTTTCATGATGTAAAAGTACGAAGGTTTCAGATCATGCTGGCAGCTTCAACTGTTGATGCTGCGCAACACACACCAACAGAAACATTGGAGAGGAAGAAGGAATTGAAGGTGGAAAGATGAGAGTCTGGTTAACTGTGGCAGAGGGGTAGATCAAAGGATGGTTTTGAGAATAGATGAGGTTCCAAGGGGTATAAATAGACCACCCATGGAGAGGTCTACTGTCATCAGCCTATTATTTACTGGTTAGTGAAGGGGATTTGGTGCATCTAACAGAGTTGTCGATGAAAATAAAAAAATTATAGTTGAAAAAATATATTATATAATATAACAAAAAAACTACATACTATAAGTTTAAAGTGGTCCGACTGTTTTTTGCATCAATTAAAACATCACGTACAGCACTGCATTTTACATTAATAAATCACTAGTTAACACAAATGACTAATACGAAACTATTACTTTGATATAGTAATTAAAGTTATTTGCTTTGTTGCTTGCTTATTTTCTTCGGAACTTACTGTTGAAATTTCCCAAACCACCATAAATGAAATTTTGCTCCCACTGCGGAAATAATTCAAACCTTTTACTTATCCCAAAAAAAAAAAACCATGCAAAAGTAATGTAATTTAATTTTCATATGCAGTATATGAATTTAATTCAAGAAAATCTTTATTCTTTGACTAGATATAATACTCCATTTATTTCATGTTTTTCGGATCCCCGACGTAATAATCTTGTGCAGCACCGTGCCATCTTTTTTTAGAAAAACAGAAATAAAGTCTTCGTGTAATTTTAAGTAAGGCTGTACAAAAAAAATTCGAACAGTATAAATATTCAATTTAAGATGAACGAAACCGTCGATAATAATTTGGCATTTACGGAGTTGGGCCGCGGTATAATTTTAAATTCAAACCTTATTTATAGTTTTGTTGTTGTTTTAGAGTTTAAATTAAATCAAACCAGACGGTACATACAGGCATATATAATAACAATATTTGTTATTATAAATAAGAAAATCGTGTGGGCATTTTATTTTTATTTTACTTTTGAATTAATTTTTAATATAAGTGGTTAAATTATTAACCATTTAAGGATTTGTTGTCACCTAAATTATTAATTTCTTTAAATTTTCTTCTTCAAAGTGTCCATGTTTTAGGTAAATTTTTATATGCTAAATAAACTTACATGATATTCGAATGTTTCAAGAAATATTATATTTTCTTATTTTTATTTTACTTTTCTGATGAAATAGTATCTTATATTTTTTTCATCAAAAATTCATGGATCACTTTTAAATTTGACACTGTAGTATTTCTTGATTGATAAATAAGTTTTTACTTAGAGTATTATTTTATATTTCTTTGTTATATATTTTGCTATATTTATTACGTTATTTTAGAATATATTTGAGATATTGATACTTATTTATTCTAATTTTTTACGTTATAAATTAAGTTAAATAAATATCTATTTATATGAATGAGCTTAATATTATGAACTATATAAATCGTCTAAACTGACCAATCCATACAATAACAATTTGAGTGGTTTGCCTCAACTAACGGCATGATTTAATTTGATAAAATTTCAAATCACAATATACAGTTTGGTTACAAATTAACTATCAATATATACCAAATCAAACCATATTTATCTTTAATTCCTATTAACCTAAGTTCAGGTGTATTGCTTTCTCATAAAACATTTATGATATAACTATTAGACAAGTTATATTTTATGAATTAGAAAGTTATAAGATTAAATAACACGTATAAAAATTAAATATTAGTGAAATGAGAATGCTAACATTAACTAATTGGATCGTATTAAAAAAATATTATAAAAAATAATGACAGGTATGAATATATAGAAGTTGTACATATAAAAAATAAGATAATCAAAGAATGTTTAATATGGTTTAAGGACTTAAATTGTAAGCTAAACAAAACACATATAAAGAATATAATTTAGTTATGTTTAGAGGAAAGAAAGAATTAGATCAATAAAAACTTAGAATAATATCATATGTTTGTAATATAAAAAGATATTATATAAAATTAAATTAAATGATAAAAATAAATTTATATATTAAAATTTTATTATTGGTGTTGTGTCTTCAATCTAAATAGAACATCTTAATATTACAATTTGGATTTTTTTTTTAAAATAAAAACCACTTCTAATTATAAAATATATCATCCGAGAAATGTATTTTATTATTTTGTGTTATGCTCCTCGCAAATAGGAGGTTTTTCCTTATCTCAACAATTCTGACTATTTTAAAATTATAGAGGATAAAGATTAAACACTATCTAAATATGCTATTTCAATATTAAGTATAAATCTTTCTCTCTCTATCTCTCTCTCTCTCTCTCTAAGTAAACGTTTTATTTTATCAAAAATATATATATATGTACAAGAATTCCAGAGTTAACAAATTTATGTACAACAATTAACAAATAAGTTAAAGCAACCTAACTCCCCAAAAGGGACAAAAGCTTTGTATCAAAATACATAAGCAAAAAATAAAGCCAAAAGAAGATCTTAAAGACTAGCAAGATAAAGGTGGCCAAACTAGACTTGTATTAAGGGATAGTTATCGTCCATAGTATGTTTCTTATTGGATAGAAAGTTATAGATGATCTTTGTGGCCCTGTTGCTGTCAAAGCTAATGATAATATCAAAAGAATCAATATTTTAATTTTTTTAAATACAGTTAAAAATGGCTACAATGGTCGTAACAATCAACTTAAACCGATTGTGAAAAAAAGATTTGATATTTTATTTGAACGTCGTCCATCTAATAGCTTTACCCTAATCACCATATGGCCAGACACATTTAGTCTTAGTTCAAAAACGTTTTTCAAATCATCATAGAAGCCTCACAACGGAAAGTTAATTGATGTACAAATTTCTCAATAGGCTCGCATAATCCACATTGGGAGGGGAGGTGAAGGGATCTTCGTCTGTCCAAGGTTCTTTAATAGCAACCAAGAGATAAGTATGTTTGAAAAATAAAAATCTGGACCCATGACTGAAAATGCTCACTCCACCTCCTGGCCATACATCAGTTTCAAATTGTTGTTGTCGCTGTTAAGATTTTAAATTTACTTGTTTTAAGAGTTTCATCTTTTGATTATGCTTTTTTAATATGGTTGAAGTCTACTTCTTTTGTTCTCTTTTTATTTATTATTCTCTTTTTTTTTTTGACTTGATCATTAATTTTTGCGTTTAATTTATCTATATAAGTTTTTCTTCTCATTTAATCATGACTTTTTTTTGGCTTCTACTCGATGTTTGTAGGCATTGTTTTATAAATTAGCATGATTCTCTTTCATTAATATAACTCCATTATTATGTGTCTACAGAAGGTAAAGTGGGATTTCATAAATCACAGGTTTGAATTTTAATCGCGGTCATTAATTAACTTCACGCTGAGAGAGGACCGTGGGACCATTTTCATACAACGGAAATTAATACGATCATAATTGAACAAAAGTTTTTTTTTTAAAGAAATAAATAAATAAAAATGAAGTGTTAACGCTGATGGTACGTACGTGGATGGACCATTTAATTAATTGCATTGATTCTTCCCTCATGGCACAAATTATGAACGCTAAGCAACCTATACAGACTCACGTTATTCAGCTAAAACAAACAAAAAAACAAAAAACAAAAGAATAAGAAATATATAAATAATTCGATCCATTTAAAAATATAAGATATTATAAAAAGGTTCAGAATAAGGTTTAAAATTAAAAATAAATATTGGCTAAAGCGTTACGATATTAGGTTTAAATATTAATAAATCGGGTGTATTTAATTGCTAGATAAAGATTTAAAATTAAATTTATAGGCTAATAAATTAGGATAGAGGAAAGTCGGGGGATGTACATTAACGGACCACCAAAAAAAGCTAAGGACAGTCAAAAGAAAGCAACCAGCAGTAACATTTATTTTTTAGTTTGGACGATGCTGTATAGTTATTGCGAAGAGGAATGCTAACACCACCGACTGGTTAAAGATCAAAGCTTTTTTTCTTATTAAATAATAATAAGTTCCTGATTTTATAGCTACTGCTTTCTCCTTATTTAATAAGGATTCGTATGGCATATCAAACTTCCATTACATATAGGGCAAAAATAATTAGATCATTTTAAATATATTATATGCAATTTTATCTTATGTTATTAATAATATTACAATCACGATCTAAAATCACACGACGATAATACGATCGTTATGGCACGATCGACTTTCTTTCCCGTGTAACTTACCAAAAAAAAAGCTTTCTTTCCCGTGTTCAATCAAACATATTGTCACGTCCCATCCCAAAACCTATAATTAATTACTTAAAATTTAGACTCAAATTTAAAATCATAGGTAATGTTCAGTTAATCGACTTAAACCTATTCATAGACTGGAATGTAAACTTATAATAAATATCATCAAATAGTCAGGATATAAATAATTATTTAAACACAGGGTCTAACGGATATATCCGAACGTAGTTTCAAATACTTGGCAATTACAAGATTTAAACCATAAGTCAAGAAAAGTATTTTAAACTGAAACCAAAGTATCCGACATTATACTAAAATTTAACTATTCTCGGCTATTGGCTAAATCAAAAGTTTTGAACCCGAATATCAAACTGCTAATTTAAATAATTAAAATATTTTTATATATCTAAAACATTCTAAAATTATTTTCTCTGAAAGGCTTCTCCATCACTTGACATTCTTGCAATTATATCTAAACCCGTTATTCTAGAAGGTTAACAAAATATTGTAAGAGTTAGCTTAATATTTAAAAAATATATATATATATTATATATATATATTGATATAGTGAACGAATATGCAAAGGACGATAATTATGATCGAAAACTTAAATACTAAATCATCAAAATTGCAACAAAGCATGTAAAAATTATAGAACATGCCAAAGTCGTTTAAACATATACGAATATAACCCTACGAATGGATAAAATGTAAAACACGCTCAATTCATGTAAATGAGTAAAATCTTATATCATGCAAAAATTTTTTAAATGTATAAAAATTAAGGATCGGTGATAATCTCATCAATAATTGTTGGATATTAAAATTTAGATTATAATTATTTTTATATAAATAAAGCTTATATGCTACTATTTACGATCCATATGTGAGTTAATTATATGTTATCTTCTATAATCGGGACTAAATATTATTTTTCTAACTTGTGAATGTTAAATTTGATGTTTAGTTTGTAGATAATATATTAGGGTGTATTTAGTATATATTCCATCAAATTTTACCATAATCCTTATTTAGTCAAAACTAACAATTTTACACCGAAATAAAAATAGATAATTATTTTCTTAAGTTAGAGAAATAATTTATTTTTATCAAAATTAAAGTAAAATTTTTACCAAAATAGTTACAAATAAAGGACATGCAGACACATAGGCATCAAGATTAATGACAAGTAAGAATATATTTACCAAAATTTTTGAAATTTAGCATGATTTACATTATTTTGTGATATAAACTTTCTAAAATTACATGAAGTGGAAATAGGTTACATACATACAAAAATATAATCAAAGAGAGTGAAACAATATATCACATATATAAATATTTAAATAAAAAATTTTGAGAGATTTCCAAAAAAATATAATAAATGAAAAAAGGTCAGGCATGTACTAGACTTTATTTGAATTTACCAAAGATTTGATCGGATTTCACTTAAAACTAACTTGGATTTACTTTCTCTTTCGGTCTTTCTCTTCTTCTCTATTTTCTTCTTCTATCTCTATCTTATGTTAAATTCGCCAAAAAAAAAATGAAACATATTGGCACACGTGTGCTGGTTAAACATAGTTCAAGTGTAAAAGTAAATTTTGACATGTGTACGAGCGCCTAATAGGCATGCATCAAGTGCTATCTTTTTGGTCTATACAAGAATAGCGTCACTCATATGCATGTTAGATATGACTATTCTATCTAAAATATGCCTATACATAAATCATGCGTACTTGTACACTAATACGCCTATACGATATTCTAGCTCACTTCCATTCAATACTTATTTTTTTGACCTGAAATCACAATTAATTTTAATAATTTATCAATTTACTTAAATTTAATTTTTTAAAAATAGATTTCAGGGCTTAAATTTTATAATATCCAATATTGCATTGAAATTTGACTATTCTTAGCTCCTGGCAAAATAAAAGGTTTTTAACTTGGATGTCAAACTGCTAATCTAAATAATTAAAATATATTTAAATATATAAAATATTCTAAAACTATTTTTCTGAAATTCTTCTCTGTTGTTTGATATTCTTGTGATTACATTTGAGTTTGATAATCTGAAAAATTAATAAAATGCTATAAGAGTATGCCTAATATTCAATAAAATATATATATATTGAGATAGTGAACAAATATCCAAAGGATGATAATTATGATAAAAAACCTAAATACTAAATCATCAACATTGTAATAAAACATGTAAAAATCATAGAACATGCTAAAATAATTCAAATATGAACAAATATAAAACTAATGAAACTATACAAATGGATGAAATGTAAAATATGCCAAATTCATGTAAATGAATAAAATGATACATCATGTAAAAATCTTTCAAACGTATAAGAACTGATAATCGATAATAATTTTGACAATAATGGTCAAATTTTAAAATTCGGGTTATAATTATTTTTAAATGATTAAATGTCAAATGCTATTATTTATGACTCGTGTATGGGTTAACTATATATTATTTCCTATAATTAAGATTAAATGCTATTTTTTCAAACTCATAGATATTATATTTGATCTTTAGATTGTAAATAATATAATAAAATATATTTAAATATATTTTGCTAATTATTTACAATAGTTCTTATTTAATCAAAATTAAAAACTATATACTAAATACAAATGTAAAATTATTTTTTTCAAGTTAGAAAAATAATTTACTTTCATCAAAATTAAAGTAGAGTTTTCATCAAAATGTATGCTAATAAAGGACATGCAGAGACATAGGTGTTAAGATTAATGACAAATAAAGAATATATTTACTTAAATTTTAAAAATTTAACATGATTTGTATGATTTTAAGATATAAACTTTCTAAGATTTCATAAAGTGGGAATAGCTTGACATACATACAAAAATATAATCAAAGAGAGTAAAAAAATATCACATATATGAGTATTTAAATAAAAAATTTTGTGATATTTAAAAAAGAAAAAACAATAAATGAAGAAAGGTTATATATATACTTAACTTTACATGAATTTACCAAATATTTGCTCGAATTTCACTTAGAACTAACTTGGATTCATTTTTTTCTTTCTTCTCTCTCTTCTTATCTTATCTTTCTTTATCTTAACTCAAATTTGCCACAAAAAAAAAAACTAAAAATGGCTAAATGGCCTAGTCTAGCATAACTCAGAATAATGTATTAATTTACTTAAATTTAATATTTTAAAATTAAATTTTGGGGTTTAAATTTTAAAGTTCTGCCCTCATTGTCAAAACAATTTATTTTCAAAATTCACGTATCTCAATAAAAAAAATAAATAGGGATATTTTACCTGAACTTTATCTTCTCAATTTCATGTGGCTTACTCAAATGAATGGTTTTGCCACAATACATTGACTAAATGATAACCTTAGTGTGAAGTATTTAATCTCATATTTAAATTGGTTTTTTAATATATGTTAAATCCTCAATTTATACTCAATAATGTGCAAAAAGTCATAAACGTATTTATGAAGTATTGAGACATAAAAGATATTACGAATATTTCCTAGGCTTGGAGGCAAAGCTAGTCGGTAAACTAATTCTTTGATCTTTTTAAAAATTTTGAATGGTTCAATAAACCTTAACGTTAACTTCATTTTCAACATAAAATTGGAACTCCCTTTGATAGATATATCTTCAAAAATACATGATCCCAAACTTTGAAACTCAATCTGAACCTTCTATGGTTTGTCATGGGTCTAGTATAAATATGGGCCGGTCGGAAAGGAGACCCAATCAACAAAGGCATTCAGTTAAACGGCAGGCCCAAAGAGCCACGTACAACGCCTAGTGCCCCAAGGTGGACCCTGGGCCGAATGATGTGTGCACAGGCCCATCCAACAACACCTATCACGAGCCCAATCACGGTTTGCATGTGCCTCCCACCTCAACGGCGGCAGACTAGTGGCACAGAGATGCAAGCTCAGAGAATGCCAGCCAAAGGCGGATGAGCTCAATTCTGGCAAGCTGCCGCGCCCACTAATAGGCAACAGCTCAGTAAATTCCAGCAAAAAGTAACTAGGCCAGTGTCGGTCACACCCGACGACGGTCCCATCCCCACCACTAGACAACACTTGACACTGATGGCCATCGCTTGTGCCCAGCAGGTAGCGAACCCATGTGGGACACCTATCGCTAGCTCTGGTGCCCAGAGCCTTTGCCACGAAACACTACAAATACCATTCTCCTTCATCGAAAAAAGAAGAGAGACAAGCTCAACTTCAAACACCTGCTCAAGTTTGAACTCACAAAGACAAGAGAGGAACCCAACTCTCCTTCCTCAAAAGTAGAATCGCTCCCAACTAGCGACTATAGTAAGCCACTCCCCGAGTGCACAATAGGAGCCCAAACCTTCTCTAATTCTCACTTGCACCCGCTGCACACAAACACTATCGCATCTTATATTTCACATACCTCCATACTCTCATATTTTTTTATTCTTTTGAAAAGATTTCTGACTTGAGTATCAGAGGATAAATTGGAGAGTGAGTCCCGTCAGTCCTCTGACCTCTTGTTAGTTATTTGTAGTGCATAGGGTCTAAGTTAAGAAACTCAAATACCGGACCCGTTCGTATTCAACC
>JAOVVI020011707.1:0-12536 GCA_028571085.2 Nepenthes alata | reverse complement strand
TATAAGGCCTACGATCCCCGGATAAATAAATAGGCTTAAGAAACACCAATAAAACTTAGATTATGGATCCTAAAGAAACACATATATCAAAACATCAAGATCCGAGAACCTTATTTCCCGCTATGATGGACGACACTTCTATACTTCATGCCATCATCGTGAAGCTTGGATCCACAATATTAGGCTCATGAACTATCCGACCCATGGAATAAGAGCAATCCCTATTCATGCAGTCAAACTATCCACACTCGAAACATGTTCCTAAAAATCTCACCAAAGCAAGATGTTCATCCATAAAGCATCAATGAACATATTCGACGATATCCCATTATCCTTAAGACTCATGACCCTTTTTCACGTCAACTGCTCGAGGTTGACTTCACCTCCTATCAGACTGGAGTGACATCACCTTATATTTTTTCGAACATTAGATTACCACAATATCATCTTAAGTCTCAGAATCCATATCTCAACCTTTATAGGATCAAAGCTATCCAAAAGTTTTGACATTTAAGCATCTCCAAATCGATTATGAATTGACAACCTAGGACTTATTATACTAGAATTGACTCTATGTTATCTTAACCTCAAACCATCGATGCTACCTTATCGATCATATCTTAAGCATTCATTCTTAGCAAATTACTAGCCTGAGAACCTCAACCTAGAGCCGATCAAACCTAAATTTTAAACCAAAACCGATTAACCTAGGCCTTGAATCAATACCGGTCAATCCAAGCACCAAATTAGCACCAATTAGATTTAAGTCTCAAGGTGCCTCCCTATAGCTCCTCTCGTCCTCACAGTCGACCACTACTCCGAGTAAACCCTCGTCCAAGAGCTAATGCTTATATCCTTCTGAAATAGAAACAACATGGGTTAGGTCCCTCTTAAGACACTAATTAGGATACATAAGCTGAACAACTAAACTTATTTTCTAATTCTAACTTAGTTCAAGCCTAAAC
Organism: Nepenthes alata; assembly: GCA_028571085.2. NCBI lineage: Eukaryota > Viridiplantae > Streptophyta > Magnoliopsida > Caryophyllales > Nepenthaceae > Nepenthes > Nepenthes alata. Next base: position 11,571 of record JAOVVI020011707.1, on the reverse strand, counting down.
TAGCCTACCAGGATAACTAGAACTATCTAATCTAACTTAACATGTCCTATACCTCCATTCACTTATTCAATCAATCTTAATCTATCATAAGCTTCCGCATACAATTCAAATCAAATCAAAGGTATTTTTTTCTCTGATACCAATTGTGACAGACCGTATTTTCTATAAAAAATTTAATAGAGTTTCATTTGTAATATGAACATTCGTCAATAAAAAAATATGTACTATCTCATGTACAAAATAAAATACATCCAAATGTCTCCATGACATTAAGACAATAGCACAACAATCATCACACAGCCAACAACACGACACAACAACAGCCCACAAAACCACACAATACAACAACTCCTCACAGTATCCAATTGCCACATATTATTTGTAACTTCAACGCTGTGTATATAAACACAATATCGGTTAAAGAAAGATGCCACTAGGTACTTATTATAAACCACAATAATTTGTGAAAACATAATAAATTAAAATATAGTAGAAACTAGACTATCTAATATCATATATATGTACAACATATATTAAGATTTTCAAAAGAAATATGAATATTTACAATTTTCCATGACATATATAAAGCTATAAATTATAAATCTTCGATATGATTTCCCAAATATAGAGTCTAGTCCACTTCTCTAAGCCTTGGAGGCTTAGATGTTTACTGAAGTGATCCAAGTGGTCTATTGGATCAGCATTTTCATCATATACATCGAGATTTGACATTTTAAACTTCGGGGGAAGCTGCGTCGTCCTGATCTCCATCGTAAATGGAGATCTATATAGGTCTGCAACTCCTCCCTCATTGTTGCCAAAATTCCGCCGCCAGCCCTTCTTGAGCTTCTCCTCCACTTGAGGATGAGCCGCCATCTTCTTCTCGTTGAGTTAATTTCTCAACTCATAAGAGTCTTGAGCAGCTTGCGGCTCTAGTAGGCTCCTGACTCTTGGGGGATCTTGTCACGAGGGGACAACTCCTAAATGGGGTGCTCCAGCAATGACTAAGGATTTCACCTCTCTAAGCTTTTCTCTTGAACCCGATGACCCAAGCGACCTTGAAGGCATGACGGGGCTCTATTGCTCAAGGAAACTTGCATCCCGGGGTCCTCATGCTTACTAACTTTCTTTAAGGGGTGCTTCTTCCTCTTACCCTTCCTCTGGGACGTAGTGGTCTAAGAGGCATTGGATGGTGCTCTCTTTGGCTGCTTGTCCATTTTTGTGCAAAGGGTCTTAATGGCCCCGAAAATATCGTCCATCCTCCAGGCCAACGCTTGGACATATGGATCAAAATGTTCCTCTATCCTGATACCTGCAGCATGGCCATTGCCACATGAAGTGACTTCTCTGGCCGGGGCACTGGTCTGTACTCTAGTGTTCACCATTTTTCAGCTTTCAGTTTCTTAGAAAATGTGTTAACCTGACTTTTAGTCGATTCTCACATATGACACAAATGTTGCGTTATCGGGTCCTGAATACTGGGCTGACAAGGATCTAAATACAGAGCAATACAAATATATATTTTAAATAGAAGGAAGAGAGAGACAGTGACACGGGGCATTTTTATATAAAAAATCATCTTCTAAATAAAAATAAAAAACTACGGGATTTTGAGTCCAAGAAGCATTCCATTAATCTGGTGTTTGAGTACAAACAATGGAGAACGAAGTGAAAAAGTGGTCCTCTATGATCACTTTCACAAGTACAAGTGTTCTCTTAGTTGGCAGTGTGAATAACTTACTTTTTCTCTCTCTATGGGCGTAAATGTAAGCATGGTAAAGTTCATCCTTTGTTAGGTACACAATGAAGGCTTATATAGTAGTTGATCCCTCCTACGTGGAGTAGCCATGTGGAGGTGGCGTGTGCAGTGGTACCTATCACCAACTCTACAAATCCATTTTATTGTGTCAGAAAGGTTACGTGCATGCGGGTTAGCTCTGCGAGACGTTGCTTCTGGAGTGATCATGCCTACTCTGTAGGCCATCATTCTTTATAAAAATTGCGTGATGCAGAGATTACACGTGCCTTTGCGAAAGTCAATAATTTGAGTTAGCACTCTCAGTCATCTTGAGCTTCCTTTCTACGCTAGTGCCATTGGAGATTTCTCAGAATTTGCGTCCTTGATGAAGGCTTTGGCCTTTGTCACGTCTACAGACGTTTGTTGACAAACGCCTTCGGGCTTCAACTAAGGGTCTGCTCAACAATTAGTCTTCGGGCTTTTAGAACCATACCTTCCGTGCCATATCCTCAGGGCTTTATTGGAGACTTTGGTCTCTTACGGAGTTCTCAAGCTTCCAGAGTTAGGGCAGCCTCTCAAACCAATTTAGCTCTTCGGGCTTCTTGGGTCGTGGATTTAAGTCCTCAAGTCTCTTGGGCTAATTTAGTTTCTTGGGCCAAATCAGCCTCATGGGCTTCTTGGGACACGGGCCCGATTTACAAAAATAGATTCCTTGATTGGGCCTTCGGTATTCACTACCCATCACTTGTCCATCTTAAGAAAAAAATTTAATATTGTGAAACAATTGTCACGCTTGCCTTTGCGAATGATATGATCAGGCATTTTAGGGTTACCAATATTCTGTCCATAAAAATATCACAAGCTTGTCCTTGTTTTCTTCTTGATCAAGATTGCCACATACATGTCATTATGGGGTTTAGGCAAACTTCTCTTCCGGTTTGCAACTTATGAGCGCCTTTCAGCTCTTCACGAGTCACTTGTGCGGATTGCCAAGTTCTTAAGGATAAGGTGTCTTGTAGAGTTTTATCTCGAAAGAATAGATGGCTTTCATTTGGAAGGAGATTCTAATTAATTTTGTCTGTCCTTTCAAAAATCCTCTCTTTTTGGGCACTAATTCTTATTATTCCTAATGCTACTATTAAAAACATTGACTGTATTTTTTTATGCCTCCTTTGATGTGGCGTGGCCGGTGGAAAATCTTTAGCTAAGATTGCATGGGTGGTGGATCCTTGATAGCCTAAAGAAAAAGGTGGCCGTGGGATAAAGAGTGTCCATGCCCGGAATAAGGCATTGGTGGGCGTTGGTTATGGAGAATCCTTTCACAAATATCTCCCCGGCTTGGGTAGATTGAGTTCAGTACTACCATATTTGTGATAGATGCTTTTAGATGATTAAGATTTTCAGCCGGTTTCCTAAACTTTTCCAAAGATCATGAACCTTTGAGCTAATGTTAGGCCTCGCATCAGCCATACTGTCAGGACAGTATTAGTATCTCCTTGTGGCTCGATTATTGACATCATAATCAAATCAAATTACCTTAGGTACTGGGCCTTCATGGGATGCCAAGGTTACGGGTTTCATCTCCGAGTCTAGTTCTTGTTGGCCACTATAGGCTCGGCTTCAGGTGAGCTCCTTTATACCTTGGCCGTTATTTTCTCCTTGATTCAATTTCTTTGGTCGGCCGAAACTCATGGTACATTCTCAGTGACATTGCTTTAGTGCACATTCTGGTTGAAAGAAAGTCTCGTGTCTGAGAGCGGCTTGGTTTCGGACATCCGAGTCCGTCCATGCTCATGCATTTCTTTTGTGGCTTGTCATCAAAGGCAGCCTCATCATGCACTATTTGGCTTGCAGCATTCTATGTTTATAGCAACTCGAGAGCATTCCATAGCCATCTAAATTGCTCTTATTGCCGAGTTTGTGACGATGTAGGGTGCCATGGATGATTTAAATGGCCATCCCTGTTGTTTGGGTAAGGGATTATTAGCCACATTTTGTCATTTTTTCAGTTCATTTAGGCGTTTTGGTTATTTGGATTCAAGTTTTGCGGGTCTCCTTTGAGTTTGCATCGTCGCTTTATTGTTGGCCATTTGCTTGTCTAGTGTTGAAGCATCATTTGTACTGAACCCTTTTGGTTTATATACATCAATTACTTACATACATATATATATATCTTCTTAGTAACAATTTATTTAATTCTCATATTGAAAAATTGTAAAGATTTGGTTTCCATATACTCTATAGTTTATTTTTGAACTCTTGATAAAAATCATAGAATTCTAAGTATGCTAATTCCATGACTAGGCATCTCAACTAATTTTCATAATTTTAATCTTCGTAGTCTTTTTATTTGCTAATTAAACATAAGATTCTTTTTAAATCATTAATTTTATATAAATTTATTTAACTCTATACATTGTAAAGAGCATTCAAAAGCAAGGTAAGTATCATTAAAATTTGTTTAAAGGATTTGAGTTGAAGTCTGGTTTTTAAATTTAAGAAGCATAGGAATAACTCTTGCTAATCTTATGCTTTCTTCCCCGTTGGGCAAAGGGATAGTTGCAAGGTTAAAGAAATGCATCCACTTTTTTTTATACTTTTTAAGTGGTAATAAAAAATTAAATAGGTGTGACTAAGATTTAAATTTCTATTAAATATGAATTTGTAGAAATTAAATTTCTACTGCTCTATTATTATGCGGGCATCTATTTAGGCCATACTTGAGTAATATTATAATTCTGTCACATTATTTGAAACATATTTAGTAATTTATTTTAATTAAAAGTTACAACAACATACAATTGCATTAGAAATTTTAATTTTGATGGGCTCGATATTTGATGAAAAAATCTATTTAAATAGTTAAAAATTTTGATTATTTTGTATCTATAAATAACAAAAATATAAATTATTTGTGTAATTAAAATGGAAATTCTTTTATGATATTGACAATGATGATAGAAATGGGTCAGGCCGGCATAAAGGCCAACGGACAAACAGTGGATCTTGAGGGTATGCGGCCCAAAACACAACATGCCTCTATAGGCCCAGGGGCTAGTCAATATTTCCGTTGGCCCAAAGCAACGTCCTAGTCGGCCTGGATAGCCAAAGCTGACCTCGATCCAATCATGACGGTCCACGATTCTCTTCCCGCGTACTAAAATTACTTGCTTTAACTAGCTCATCACCCTAAATATTTTCCCCGATCGTGATCTTCTCCCAGAATGGCTACCCTAATGCAGTAGATCTCACCTATTGGCGATCGTCATAACAGCCGCATCCAGTATCGCCGTAAAGAAGGAAGGAATCCTCCTAACTAATCAGAGTTGTTATAATCGGCACCTACGACTCCCATAACAACATACCAAATCCGTGCAAATAGATGTCGGCTAGCCTTGACACCTAAATTGGATTGAGTTGACTCAAATGTTATAAATATCTCATTGCTCCACAATGGAAAGACAAACCCAAACACACTCCAGAGCTCACAAAAAAGACTAATCTCTACCCAAAGAGCCCCCTCAGAAGTCCCTCACAATCCTTGCTCCCTTAATCTCATAGTCGCCCCTTGCTAAGCACAATACCACATCAAAGTCACTCCACACTGAGCGCACCTCCGAGCTAGACTCAAAACACATACTCTTGCATCATTATGTATAATTCTCTCATCATTGCATCTTTCTATCTTTTTGAGAAAGGTTACTAACCTAAACATCGGAGGATAAATAGGAGTGCGAGTCACGCCAATCCTCTAACCTCTTATTTTTAAGTTGGGGTGTATAGGATCACGGCTATCAGTAATAGAGACCGAACCCACTTTTGTTCAACTTACCGTGGAAGACCAAATGGCACTCTAATATGTTAGCAACCCTGATCAAAGATGTATCATTGACGCTGTATGTGGGAAGGCAAACGAAATTCTCAACCACCATCCACACCAAAGCAAATATGGTCAATTCCAGAGCCCACACCAACGCTCCAACCAAAGACGTCGTCCCTTATGGTAACGACCCCTCCACGCGTAGCCATGCAAAGGAGCGACTAGCACCCTTCATGTAGGCACTGGTTAACGGAGTGGATAATATATACCAAATGCTCTAGACCCTTTGCACACATTAGCGTAGGCTGGGGCTCCCTCCTCCACCACCTGTACTTTAGCATCAAAACAAAAAGGCTAGAGGAAGATGTGCCCTACCAGGAAGGTACAACACCCGGATGACCTCATATCCCAAGTAGCTCTGAGCGGTGGAGCTCGATCATGTTTGGAGGGCCGGCTTAGTCATAGGACATCAGACGAGAGCCCAAAATGCCAAAATCCTCATTACTCATGCGACAAGTAGAGGTCCCTGGCCTGAGAGGGAGCCTTATGCAACATTCAACCGACCAGCGACAATGGTCGATAGGTCTCACACCACTCGATGAACCACTTGGAATTTAGGACCTACCTCAACGTGAAGAAGACTATAATCTCCCCTCAAATAGAGGAGCGACTGGAAAAGATATGGCAGCATGTGTTCAAGGAAACACTAGCGGACGCTTTACGGATCTAAGGTGATCACCATTCACAATGGAGATCCAGACGTAGCTACTCCTCAAAAGATTAAGATGTCGATCCTAGATTCCTATAATAAAAGTACTGATATGATGGATCACTTCCACACCTTATTAAGCTTCCAGGGCCTGGGCAAGACTATGATATGCCTGTACTTTCCACTGACCCTTAAAGGGGACTTTTGGATTTGGTTTTACCGCCTATAGTCGAATTCAATCCGGTCGTTCCAAGAACTCACTAATAACTTTCTGACTCAATTTGCCTCTATCAGAAGGGAGGAAAGATAACATTGGCATCTCACTCTTATTAAGTAGGGGCCAAACAAAAGTCTAAGGAGCTTCCTAGCACGGTTCACCACTAAAGCCCACTAGATACCTCTCCTAACTAACGAAGTGAAGTTGAGAACCTTCATATTGACTCTGGAGTTGGGCAATTTTTCAAATATCTGACTCATAAGGACCCTTAGACCTTCCACGAGGCCGAAGCTATTGCTTGTGCTTATATGGTGGCCGAAGAGGCCAACAAGGTTAAGCATCCAGAGCACGGGGAACCCCTCTATCAGGGACCATTGAACGGAAGAAAGAGAAATGGAGACTGCTTTAACTCCCAAGATTCGAGGAAGCAGCCAAGGGTAGAGTCGGGAGCCCGAAGGGAGTTCGAGCCCCTAAATCTGACCCCTCTGAATGACTCCAAGACTAATATCCTTATACATATATGAGAAGAAAATTTTCTAAAGTGGTTGATGTTGGTCAAGAACTCAGAGGGAGGAGATTAGACAAAATATTGTCACTACCATCGATCTTCAGGTCACAGTACAGAGATTTATCAAACCATACAGAAAGATATTAAGGTGCTCATCAAGAGAGGCACCTTACCAAGTTCCTACAAAACCTGTAGCAGGCACCGGGCGGGGTAGGCAAAGACAAGATGGAGCAGTAGCAATCGAGGAACCGGGTCATGGCCGGAGCAGTCAACATGGTGACAACCACACTTACTAAGGCCTACCCCTTGGACCACCTCGAGACCGCCCCTAAGAAACTATGGGTAGAAGTTAGGAAGGATGTCATTAGTTTTACTAAAGAAGATATGTTACATGTAATGACTCTATACTCTGACCCCTTAGTTGTATCTGCACTCGTTTCAAATGGTACAGTTGATTACCAGCTAAAATAGGTCTTTATTGATAATAGAAGTTCACATGATTTATTTTTCCAAGATGCCTATTTTAAGTTTAGACTAAAAAAGGCTCCACTGAAACTAGCCAAAGGACCCCTCTATGGACTGAATAATAAGCTAGTGTCTATCCAAGGAACCATCCAGCTGGAATTCAGCTTAAGAACATACCCCAGGACAATATCCCGTATATTGATGTTCTTAGTGGTTGACCTACATTTGTTTTACAATGCCATCCTGTGTCGGTCCTTCCTAACTACGATTGGGGCCATAACATCGATCACATACTTAAAGATGAAGTTCCCTATGGCATGTGGTATTGAAAACATTTTGGGTGACCAAGTAATAGGCCCAACATGTTACCTATCCCAAGTCACTCAAGCGATTCTAGATCGACAGACAGAGGACATCAATAACAGAAACAAAGTGACTTTACAGCAGGCTCAAGCCAGCAAGATAACTGACTGCATTCCTCTAGACCCTGGCGATTCGAAGAAATGTGTGCAGATAAGGGGCTCACTTGTTAGACCCCTGCGTGACCAATTAATCACTTTCCTCTTTCAGAACTTTGATAATTTTGTATGGGCCTTGTAGACATGTCAGGGATTTCGACCGGGATAATGGTTCACAGGTTGGGTTTCGATCTAGGTCATAAGCCCGTCAGACAGAAGCGGATGAATAACTCCATCGAAAAGCTCATTGCCATCCGGGAGGAGGTAAAGGAACTGCTAGACGTTGACTTCATTAGGGAAGTCCAATATTCGAATTGACTCTCTAACGTGGTCCATGCCAAGAAGAGTAACGAAAAGTGATGGATTTGCATTGACTTTATTGACATAAATAAGACATGCTTGAAGGACAGCTTCCCATTATCCAAGATCGACCTACAGGTGGACACCACCTCCAGGGCACGAGCCACTTAGTTTCATGGATGAGTACTTGGGTTACAATCAAATTCAGATGAATATCGAGGACGAGGAGCATACTTCCTTTGTGATGGGCCGGAAACGTGCTACTACAAGGTCATGCCCTTCGGGTTGAAAATACGGGTGCTATGTACCAGTGGCTTGTGAATAAAATATTCAAAACTCAAATTAGCTAGAATATGAAGGTATATGTAGATTATATGCTTGTCAAACGCAAAACCATAGACAGCCATATCTATGGCCTTAGCAAGGGCTTCGGAGTGCTCCGGGTACACCGGATGAAGTTAAACCCGGCCAAATGCATTTTTAGAGTATCCTACAAAAAATTCCTAGGTTTCATCGCCTACCGATGTGGGATTGGGGCAAACCCTTGAAAAGATAAAGGCGATTGTAGATATGAGCCTGCTGAGGACCATGAAGGACGTTCAAAAGCTAACGAGGAGACTTGCAGCACTCTCCTACTTCCTGGCAAAATCCGAGGATAGATACCCTCCCTTCTTCAAGGTCTTGAGAAAGATAAAGGCGAATGGCTTCCAATGGACAATTGACTACCAGGCCACCTTTCAAAAGTGAAAACTCACCTTGGCAGCCCCCCTCTATGGACGTTGCCTAAAGAAGGTGAAGAGCTATACATGTACTTGGCAATTTCAAAGGTGGCGCTAAACTAAATTTTGATCCGGTAGCAATTCGATGTACAGTGGCCAGTCTATTATGTTAGCAAGACTTTGACAGGTGCCAAGACTTGCTACACCCATGCAAAAAAATTGCACTAGTGCTCGTCTATTTGGCCGGGAAGCCACAGCCCTACTTCCAGGTACACAAAATAGTTGTTTTGACCGATTAGCCCTTAAAGGGAATCTTATAGAAACCTGACATGTTAAGGTGACTAGTCAAATGGGTTCTCAAATTGGGTGAATTCAACATAGAATTCAAGCCATGGTTGGTTATAAAGAGCCCAGCCTTGGAAGACTTTATCGTCAAAACCACAATCTTAGTCTTGGGCACAGATGGTCCCAATGAAGCTAACCGTTGACCGGAGGAGGCATTGAACTGTAGACAGGTCCTCGGTGCAAGCGGGCAGTGGTGCCGAAGTAATCCCAAGGACACCTAACAGGTTGGAGATAAAGTACTCTTAAAAACTTAGATTCCCAACCACTCACAATGTTGCCAAATATGAGCCTCTACTCGCCAGGTTGCGACTAGTAAAAGAATGTTTAGCAAGGCATGTAACTGTCTATAGGGACTCAGAACTAATCATGAACCAGGTCTGTGGGAGTTTTGAGGTGTCAAACTCTTTGCTCGTAAAAAACCTCGATAAAGCAAGGAGCATGGCCTAGAAGTTTAACAAGATCGAGATGGAGCACATTTTGAGGTCGAATAACTAGAAAGTCGACTAGCTGGCGAATGCCGCCGAGATTGAAAGCCTCGAGCAGTACTCAAGAGGCATTTGAGAAGTCCTAACTTCTCCAAGTATAGAAAAATTCGAGCAAGAAGTGCTATAAGTCTCCGACAACAAAAGCTGGATGTCACCCTACCGAAGATATGTCTCAGACGGCACCATGTCGGAGAACTCGGACAGCTCCAAACGTATGAAGAAGATGGTCGGCTGTTACACTATCGTGGATAGGAGTCTATACCGCCGAGGGTACTCCACCCCGCACTTGCAGTGTCTCATGCCATAGGAAGCTGGCTATGTGTTAAGCGAGGTGTATTTCAGTATCTGTGGGTCACATGTCGAAGTCAAGAACCTTATCTTCAAGATAATGCTCCAAGGTTACTATTAGCCAACAATAAAGAAAGACGCCATGGATTTTGTAAAGAAGTTCGAGAACTGCCAGATCCATGGCAACCTGCCTCATCAATCGACCACATACTTGAAGGCCTTTCTGGCTCTTTGGTCATTTACACAATGGGGGCTCAACATACTTGGCCCTTTCCATCGTGTCTAGACAAAGGAAGTTCATCATAGTGGGTATCGACTAATTCACAAAATGGAGTGAAGCCTCCCTATTGGCTCGGATCACTGAGCAAAATGCCATGGAGCTCATTTGGCAAAACATCATTTGCAGGTTTAGGATTTTTGAGGTTATCATGACCAACAATGGGACTCAATTCACCAAAAAATACTTCAACAAATATTGCATAAGTTTGGGCATCTGGTTGATCCACACCTCAATCACCTATCCACAAGCAAATGGGCAGGTGGAGGTTACCAATCAAGCCCTACTGCATTGGCTAAAGACAAAATTTGAAGCTATTGGGGGCTTTTGGGCAGAGGAGCTGCCTTCCGTGTTGTGGTCATACCAGACAACACCAAAAGAGTTAATGCGTGAGATGCCCTTCAATCTGTGCTACAGAATTAAGGTGATCACCCTAGTGACAATTAGATTACCTAGTCTCCGGATTGTGGGCTTTGATCCACTCAACAATTCCCAGTGACTGAGAGAGCATCTTGACCTACACAAAGAAGTACGCGATGTGGCCAAAATGCGCACAGCTACCTATTAAGAACGGATCTCCTAGGACTACAGAGGCTCACCAATTTCAGGTAGGGGACCTAATTCTACTAAGTACAGGAGCCATGGGCAACAATGATGATGGGAACAAGCTCTCCCTGAATTGGGAAGGCACATTCCTTGTCGCGGCCATCTTACTGAATGGTGCATACAAGTTTGCAAATCGGTCCCAAATACGTGGAATGTCATCCACCTCAAGAAGTATTATCAGTAATCCCATGCGAAACCCATGTAGGTCCAGCATATATTACCGAGGGTTCTTGTATGAGTATATTACATTAATGAAATGATTTGTTTGCTTGTTCACTGATTGTTAGCTGTTATTAATCGCTTGCTTGTTCATATGAATGTGTGTGTGATATTGTATAAGTTCAAGTGACCTAAATTGCCCGTAAATCAGGTGAATTCTCATTCATTTGTTACTAAATCTTGATCCCACACTGAGTCGCCCATACGCAGTCGAATTTAAACCTTGGTCCCACACTAAGCAACCTACACACGATCGAATTTGAATCTCGTTACAGCACTGAGTGGCCCATAAGCGGTCAAATTTGAACCTCTGTCCCACATCGAGCGGCCTAGATGCGGTAGAATTTAAACCTCGGTCTAGCACCGAGGTATCCATCATGAACAAATTCCAAAACCTTAGGGGGCTTTTCAGCATAT
>JAOVVI020011706.1:0-12536 GCA_028571085.2 Nepenthes alata | reverse complement strand
GATGAGTTCAACTCGTCATTTCCACTTGATGGATCCACAATGCTCAGACCTGAGGGGGCTCCTTTTGAAGCACTTAGGATATCAGTGCTAGCATATCCTCACATTGATTCGATAACCCCGGTTGAAAAATAGATAATTTTTGATTTTCTAATTTCTGTTCTACACCTGCTATCGGTTCCTCATCTTGATAATTTCAGCAATTTGGATGAATTAGTGGCGGGATTCCACAAGTACCATTCACACAATACAGTAAGGAAAACCGACCCGGTGGTGCATCACAAACAAGGACCCCCGGTGCTTGAAGGTAGCAAGAGCCATGCTAAGTCCCGGAGAAATGGGAAAAAAGCCTCTAAATTGCCTAATGGTTCTCCCAGCACTAACCTTGTCGGTGCTGGCAAAGCCCTTTGATGATGGGCGATGTTTTCCATATGGATTTTAGGTTAGGGGTTTTCCTCCTGTTCTCTTCCTGATTTGGAAGAAGCTAATGATCAGCCACTGCTGTGGATCTGTTTTGTAATCTCCTGGGAGCTGCCGGATGAAGTATCCAGCTCATCGGGGAGTATGTAAAATTAGGCCAGCTTTGTCCTGGCGCCACCTGGAATGAGGTTGTTTACAGCTGAACTGGAGTAGTGTGTGATCTGTGAAAGAAGCTGGTTGTTTACAGCTACTGGAAGCTTGTGTTTTTGGGGTGCTGATGCTGGTCCTGGGCGAAAAGCCCTTTGTCGGCTTCTGCTGTTAGGGGCCTGGTTCTCTTTTGCTGTCATTGCTGGGGGTGGGAATAGGGGCGGCCTTGCTGTAGAATTATGCTGCTGTTTTGTTGTTCGAGATTTTTGGTGGCTGTTGTTGCTGGGGTTTTGATGTCCCTGGTGGCATTCTCTTTTTTGACCTCTGTGTTTTGTTGGCTCGATCTTCTAATTGCCAATGCTGTGTTGGTTGGTTGGGAGAAATGCAGCTTTGATTCTGATCAGATTTGCAGATGAAAAGAAGCTGGATCTTGTTGGAGCTTATGCTGGATATCTTTATCTGGCAAACTGCTTTGGGAGTTGCTCCTGCACTGGGTTTATCCAGTTGCAGCTGATTTCTCGGTCGATGCAACTTCTGCTGATGTTGCTGATGCCGTCCGTGGGCTAACTCTTTGCTCCATGTTGGTGCTGGAATGGCGCTGCCCGTGAAATGGTGGCCTCACTGCCTGTGGAGGTGCAGCTTTGCAGGTTGTTGGCAATATTTTTGCTCCAATGCTGTAGGATTTGGTTACTGAGTGAAATGGTGGCCTCCTCCTGCTATGGGTGGAAACGGTATTGTGTTGAGGAGCTGCTGCTGGATTTATTGATTGGCGGCTTGCTGAAGCTGGTTTTCAAACACTCCAGACATGGGTGTTGTTGCTGGCAATTTGGAGGCTGTTGCGCATCTGCTCCTGGTGTGGAGATGGGAGCAGATGGTATGTTGAAGGTGGATACTGGGTTCTGGCTGGTCGTGCCGGGCTGCCAGTACTATATGGAGCATTTGTAAAGCATGCTGGTCTATCATCAGTGGATCGGATGCTGCCCGCCTGTTTCGATGCTGATGCTGTGATTGAAGCTGGTTGGATCCTGGTCTTCTGCTGATAAGCATGGCTGGGGAATGATGCTACTGTCCTGAGCTGTTGCAGGGCGAAGAGGATCATGTGTGTGCCCTTTGCCTTATTGTGAATACGCGGATCTGGATGAATTTCCAGTGGATATGTAGCTGATTGTTGCTGATTTTGGAAGGGGGAGGATTTCAGTTTGCTCTTCGCTTTAATCTTCCGAAGATGCCCCTCGATGATGCTGGCTGGTTGGAGTCTTCTCCATTAGTTGCTACAGGATACTGGGGTGGTTATTTGGTGAAGTGGCAACTGCTGGTCTGGATGGCATGATTCTCCTTGCTGGGCTGTTGATTCAGCTGACTCCCTGCTAGTTGGAGTCTTCTCCATTATATATATGTTCGTGTGTAACATCTGACAAAATTTTTTTTTTGTCATTTTTGTTGAACGTTGTCCTCCTGGAGGGCCATTTTGTTGTGTGTCATGTTTTGATGTACTAACTGCTCGGGAAATGCCCTAGCGTTTTATGCATTAACTCCAAGTCAAAATACTTGGAGGTAATGCATAGACAGTGTAATTCTTTTCTCCCATTAATCCAAAATACTTACTTACCAAAAGAAAATGTATATTTGAAGGAAAAGACCAAGCCGATACATTTTAATGGGCGATTTGGAGATGGATTGAACTCGACATTGGTTTCTAAGGATTTGTATGGAATTGAAAGAATATCGGCTAGACACTGTTGAGGAAGTCGTAGAGCCTCCGAAAAGTGGGATTAACAAAGGGGTCAAGTGAGTTAGCGTATCTAGTAATACCCTTTAGAGAGTTTGGAACTTTGTTATTTCTATATCAATCGGTAATTATTCTCAAGTCAAGTGGGGGAAGAGCATATAAATTGAAATTTTTTTCTATGAGTGGAATTTTGCGATGAGGCCTTACTTGGAGAATTTACGAATACTACTTTTGGAGGTGATTAACGCTTTGCAAATCTAAAAGTTTAGGAACTGTAAAATGGTAAATTTGGCATATTTCGAGGAAGGTGGATGTGAAGATCGATAGTGATATCGGAAGTCTCCACTTGAGAATTGTAGAATTACTTTAGAGATAATTCTGATCTAATAATCTCAATGATCATAAGTAGTTATGTTATGATGGAAATGTAATTTTAGGAGATCACAAGTGAATTAATCTGTTTAAGGATTATAACGATAAACCTTGAAATTGTCTAGGAAACTCTAGGATTATATTTCCTGTATCGCTTGTGAATCAATATCCTTAGGATAAGTGGAAGAGGGATTCCTAATTAGAGTTACCCTTCCTATGACGGACCGACCACATTCCACCGCATGCGGCCGCCCATCGTCCGGACCCAATCATACACTGTGGTTTAAAAGATGGACTTAAAAATTTTTCTTTTCTTTTATATACACCATACATCGCGTGCACAGGATCACGTAAGGCCCAACTTCGTGAGCTAGCGGCCAGTGGGTCGTGGTTTCTCTCTTGCCGGTCAAGACGAGGTCGGCCGGTCATAAAGGTTTTGAACACAAAAAGAGATGCCACTAAGAATCATAATTTACTCCAACCATAACATCATACGGAAGTATACTAATATTAATTAAGGTTCAGTAAAAGAGGTTATTTACTCATCTTTTTCGAAAACATCAAAAGTGAAGACATCAATCTTTCTTTGCTGTATAAAATTCTGGCCAGCTATCCTGCCTATCTAGTCCGTCGAGCCTCATTCTTTTTCGTCCGGCATAAGCTCGTCATCTGAAAAGTATAAGGGGTGAGCTAGTGAGCCCAGCAGGGTACTCGTGCATAAATTATGCATAGTCATAAACCGTGAGACAAACAGGCATAATGCAATAGAAGCATATATAATCATGCAGTTTTATAAAACATGGCCGAAGTCAATGCGAACAAATTCCAAGATTAAAAATATGCTTCTATTTCCAAATTCATTTCTGTCAAAACCGACTACATTTATGGTCTGCAGCTACTCGACCATCATATCTCAATAACGGCTACATTTAAGGTCTGCAGCTACTCGACCCTCAGAATCATATAACACTATATTTAAGGTCCGAAGTCATGACCAAATCAAATGGCTACATTTAACGTCTGCAGCTATTCGACCATCTACTACATTTAAGGCATGCAGCTACTCGGCCATCATATCTCAATAACTGCTACATTTACGGTCTGCAGCTACTTGACCATTGGCTACATTTAAGGCCTGCAGCTACTCGGCCATCATTTCTCAATAACGGCTACATTTAAGGTCTGCAGCTACTTGACCATCAACACTTAGTTTCGTAATTCATGCCCTTCCAGAAATCATAGTGCAAATGCCAGTTTCATATTGCATACAATGTCGGTTTCAAAATCACAGTATAATGCCGGTTTCATATTCATGGGACAAATTCCGATTTCAAAACATGCTCTAAGCCCGGTTTCAACTTCATGGGGCAAATTCTGATTTCAAAACATGCTCTAAGGGCCGGTTCAATTTTCATTGGACAATTTTCGATTTCAAAGCATGCTCTTAAGGCCGGTTCACTTTTCATGGGACACCTGCCGGTTTCAAATTACACTTTGGGGCCGGTTTCAATTTCACACCTTAGGGCCGGTTTGGAATTTCACCTTAGGGTCGGTTGATTTTCACACCTTAGGGCCAGTTTGGATTTTCACACCTTAGGGCCGGTTTGGATTTTCACACCTTAGGGCCGGTTTGGATTTTCACCTTAGGGCCGGTTTGGAATTTCACCTTAGGGCCGATTTGGAATCACACCTTAGGGCCGGTTTCAAATTTTACGGCACATATGGCCGGATACCTTTCTTTTAACAAAGCCGGATGTCATTTATCAAAAGCCATGGGTCATATATCAGAAGCCGAAGGTCTTTTCTCAAAGGTCGGAGGTCTTTTATCAAAAGTCAAGGGTCACATATTAGAAGCCGAAGGTCTTTTCTCAAAGGTCGGAGGTCTTTTATCAAAAGCCAAGGGTCACATATCAGAAGCCGAAGGTCTTTTCTCAAAGGTCAGAGGTCTTTTATCAAAAGTCGGAGGTCTCTTTCTTAAACATACAATTATCAAAGTTCATGCAGATCGACAAATAACCATACTTCGTGCATAAAGAAAGTAAAAATCATGAATAACAAGGTTTCTTTTAAACATGCGGTTAAATCAAACGATCAGAGCAAATATCATACATACCGTAACATAAGTTCATCAAAAATCAGATATACTTGCGTTGTAAACATGTATATACTTGTATTAAATTATGATCTTAAGACAAAGGGGAAACACTTGCATCAAATCATGAACTTAAGGGGAATACACTTGCATTAAACATATGATCATCAAAAAGGTGAGTACTCTTGCCATAATTGGATCTATGAACCCCTTACTTGGTTCTGGCTTGAAGTTCTTAGCGCCTTAACCCGATCGTTTGCCTAGCTTCCTATCCTAATTTCTGGGGCCATTACTTATAGACGTTGGGGTTGGTGGTAGTAGGTAGGGCAGGTCAATTGCTTGTACTTCTTTGCTTACTCCCCTTGCCTTTCTGGAAAGTCAGCGGGGTGGTTGGGAGTTGGTCAGCAGGGTGGTTTGGAGTAGAGCCTTTCTGACTCTACTTTTTGTAAGGCTTCCTTATTATTATTTCCACTCAACTGGAGTTGACCGGATTTAGTTACTCTTTCTTACACATTCTGGTCAACTGGTGTTGACCAGATTTTACGTATCCCGATCAACTAACATTGACCGGATTAACTTACTCTTAACATTATCCAGTATCCTTTTCCCCTTCTGGTCAACTTGTGTTGACCGGATTAAGTCTTTCTTCACTATTTTCCGGTCAACATGAGTAGACCGGATAAGTCTTTCTGCTCAGCTTTTCGGTCAACATGCTTTAGCCGGATTACATTTTCCCTTCACGCTTTCCGGTCAACATGCGTTGACCGAATTACTTTTATTATTACATTTTTTGGTTAACTGGCGTTGACCAGATAACCTTTAATTTCCCTCGGCTCCTTGATTATATTGACTCGATGATTGGGACTTTCTATGTTTTAAAATCTGGGCCATTACATACAGCTTATCAAGTGGTAATTAAAACGGCAAGTCTAATACACTACATACTGAAACATTTAAATCTTAGCAGAACACTTACAGTTTTTGACTTGAAACAGAAGTAAAGTTTGAGTTAAAAGAGAAAGGTACACTTGCATTAAAACATTACTACAATTTAAGCTTGAAAAACAGGGGTACACTTGCATTAAAACCTTACTACAATTTAAGCTTGAAAAATTGGGATACACTTGCCTCACTGTTGACCTCCCACTCCGACTAACTTGAAGCTTTTCTCCTTCTTCACTCCTTACCTTCCTTCCTTGCCAGGAATTTCTACACCCGTCCCTCAACTGGAGCTCAGTATATAAAAAGGAGGGATTAGATAGAGTAAGTGGGGTGGGTCACCTACTTAGTACTTCCCTTTAGGGGTTAGGTGGGAGTGAGTGGGGTAAGTTACCTACTTGGTACTTTCACCTAGAAGGTCAACGGGGTAGTTTACTTGCTTTGATTAGATTGGGATCTAGTTGGGATCTAACAACAAAGTTAGCGATTATCTTCTGAATTTGGTAGTCAATTGTTGCCGGTCAACGTCTTGATGCCGGTCAACGTCTTGACTACCATTATTTCTAGTCTACCAGTGGTGTACGACCACTCTGATTTAAGTCAAAATCAAAACACTCCGGTTTTTAAGTTGCAATATTTTACTTTGATTTCAGGACCTCACATCTTACCTGTAAATCATTTGATGAGAATTTACGCAAAGTCTATTGAGTATAAGAGACCACATCTGGAGGCCATTTGTGATCACTAAGGAGTTTTGATTGTGAGAATATTTGAAGAATTTGTAGGATCATGGGGATGTAGAAACTCTGTTTGAGAACTGTATTATGGAGTTGGAAGGTTGTTGGCTGTGTACTCAATTGGGTGGAATGTGAGTTTGATTAAGGTAAACGTTATGTTGGACATATAGTTCCTTCGATAGCGTGAATGTGGTCCCGTAGAGGTTGGAACAATGGCTCATTTGGGAAAGACTGATTGATGTCACGAAAGTATGTGTTTCTCTTGCATCTAGGTGAATCCGAAGAAATATCCGATAAGTTTTCCTCGAGGTTTTGCAACATCCGTGGGACATCTAGCTTGGAAGTGATCAGTATCCGTTAGGATGAGGTACATGAAGATAATTTTTGAGGAATGAAGGTTAATGGATCCAGTGAATGGTAGTAGAATGTGATACTTTTGATAAAATCTTCGATTAGATTTTTCTTGTATCGTATGTGAGTGGATACCCTTGGATTAAGTAGGGGAGAGGTCCATGATTAGAGTTACCCCACCCGTGGTTTGGAGTTAGTAATTGAGGTCTCTACCTTAGAAATTTATAGATGTTGCTTTTGGAAGATAGATAGTGTCCAATGATTCTAAGGATCTATACATTTGTGTCATTAGGAGGAGACGACCGTACAAACAGGTAAATCTGCTTATAGATTGGAAGGTTGATTTCGGTGTCCTTCTAGGAAGGCGAATATTATTGCCCATAATTTGATGTCGGGAATTTTTAGATAAAGTAAGTCTTGATACTCCATAGGAGATGTTGTAGGGTGAATCTCTAGTAGCTCCCGATATCTAAATAAATAGGATGCTTAGTTTTTCATTTTAGAAGGAAGAGTTTTATCCGTAGTTTTGATATTATGGAATTGTGATCTGAACAACCGTCGTACATTTTGTTTCAAGGTGGTTAGGACGACCCATTTATTGCAAAATTGGATGATATGCTTAGGTTGAATAAAATGACTCGTCAGTATACCAACGAAAGATGATTCGAGTTTTGAGGTTTTGGTAGTAACTTAGGGCTGTACCGAAATGATTGGGAGTTTTCTTTAAGTGTATTTCCTAAGTTAATTAAGACGGAATGAGTTATTTTCCTGTAATAACCCCCGTCAATAAATATACCAAACTAATACCTATAATTAAATAATATAAAATTTATGTAGAAAATCAAATAAAGTTTTCTCTAAAAATAGGTTAAAATTATACATACAATCTGTAAAAATCAACAAGTACAATTATATATATATCCAGATTTTAAAATTTTCAACCACCACGACATATACACAGGATCTACAATTGTCATATCATCATTGACTCCAACACAGTATCTCAACTACTATATTGGATCTATGAGAGATACTATCTAGGACCATAACAAAATCTAAGATCACAAAGTAAATATTGCTGACGCAAACTAAAACCATAAAATCCTTCGCGGAAGTTAAACGATACATTCATCATAATACAAACATACTACATTATCATCATATACAACAATAAACTAACTAAACTATTTATATTTCAATTCCATCATTCATACTCTAGTATTAAGTCCCAGAAGTCCAGCCGTTTTCCTTAAGCGAGTCCGTCACCTTACTCTAACTAATCAGGAGTCATCTCGTGGCTCTCATCTGAAAGGAAGAAGAAATAAGAGTAAGCTAATAGCTCAATAAGTGTATTATACACAACAATATATAAACAAACGAAACGATAAGGGGATGGGGGAAAGCATATATTTGCAAATGAAATAGGATGTGGAAGGATTGAGACATATTAGGATACACGACGTCATTAGGCGTGATTTTTAAACACTTATTATTTCATTAATCTTTACGGATTATGGTCAATAAGCCTTACTAACCAAAGGTGCAGGAAGTCGATGAAGGATCATGATTCCCCATATGATCTAAGACCAAACGACATACTCAATGTCCAATAAGGTCACCTATAAAAGGCCAAACACTAGTGGCATAGCGATATACCTATCATCCAGTCATAGCGCTACCCTAACCTCCCGCGGTCCAGAAGCAGTCTTCGTCCTTTCGTAGTAGTATCCTAGGTATACCACAAATATCGCTTACTCCCATAAGCAGCCAGGATATGCGGCCAAAGTGATCCTTGGGTTTCCACCGCGATATAAATGGCAAGACAGAGAATACGACCCAATGAACATAAGTCCATGGTCCTAATTTTATGCTTACTTATTCTTTTGAGGGAGGATCCACCAATCGTATTTCACAAATATAACTTATTTCTCAAATATCTCCATCTTGGAGATCAAATCCATCAGAATCTCAAATATGGAACTTCCCTTTAATTATTCATATGCTTATTATCTTGCTTGCTAATTTAATTTTTTTCATGACTTAACTTATATACGAATATCATATGCATAGAGAAGACTTGGAATTCTTACCATCGAAGAGCAGATTGACTTTGAGAACTTTCAGATGAAGATTTCTTTCACAAATACATATATTAAAACTTAAAAATTATTCGATTGGATTTATACAAACATGCATATCATTTGATTAGCAATCAAATATGCAAAATATCGTCCAAAGTCCTTAGGTGTACAGTACCCGTGAAGAGTGCATGAGTTACACGTATCAATTAATTTTCAAAATTTCTGACATCCAATGGGTAAATTACCAAACCCAAGGTATAGGTAACTATAATCCAAGTCAAGTTATACATTAAACCCCGAATTAAAACTTAAACGGTGTTCGAGCACGGGTTAGGAGCTCCGCGAATGAATTTCCACCTCAAACCATAAATTTTGATACTCAATCGATAAGATAAAAATCCCGAGTCATGGGTAATCATATTCTAATCCTAAATTAAGTAAAAGCCCAAAATATTTGTGGCTAATATGTCCCGGCGTGGGTATTAGGGTTTCCTTGTCTGAAAACATATTAGATCTACATATTTGAGCATGAGATTCAAATATATGCATGCTTAGATATTATTAATCATAAAATATAAACTTAATCGGATATCAGAATAAGGATACCTGAAGAAAACAAGATAAATGTGTAAGAAAATGAAAGAGGAAAGTATGAGTGCACTTGTCTCGTCTCGATCTATCACATTTTAACTGATTCTCAGACGGATTAGGACTCATGGGCCTTCATCTCCTCTTCCTCTCTCTAGTTCCTCGTCCCTCCCTCTCTCTTTGAAAATCCAAAAAGGTTAGAAAAATGCGAAGGAGAAACCCTTGCGTGATATAAAATCCCAATGCCAGTTGGGCGATCATCGGGCGGCCCATTCTGTTTTTCGTACCCAGGTGGCGCACAAGCGCTACTCGGGTGTAGAGATTCTATTTTTCACATTTGATTGGCGCCTCAGGCACTAGTCGGGCACGGATCAGGCCCACGTCAAGCATGCAGCAGGCCTATTTTGCTTTTTCGTCGTCTGGGTCACATTTTGACCTTTTCAACCTAATTTTTTACATCCTTAGACCATAATTTTGATTATATAACCTTAATACAGTAGCATTCTTCAATCCAAAGGATATTACTTTATAGTAGTAGCCTTCCTAATCGATCATTGAGGAGGTTATCCTTTCAAATTATGAATTCATCCGGATTTGGTTGCACCCAGAACAAGAATCTATGAAGCTAAGTAGTCAGTATTTGGACGATTAGTCCACCAGATGGTCAATCATTGAAAGTGAAAAGCTATCGTTGGGATATACTTTATTCACATCTATAAAATTGACATGTATCCTTCATTTTTCGTTGCTATTTTTGATAAGGACGATATTGGATAATTAATTTGGATAATTTACCACTATAATGAAATTGGCATTAGTTAACTTCTTAACCTCTTTACAGATTATTATGAATTTTTCTATGGAGTAGTTTTATCTTTTTTCTTTGACAAAATTAAGTCTTAGGATAGAATTATAATTATTGAGATTCTACAACTTATAATTTGGTAAGCTAAAATTAATTTATATAAAATTAAGATCAATGAACGGTAAAAACCCAGAAGTCAAGAATTCACTCTGAAATACGATAAAAATTTATTTGATAAAATTAACTTCAATTTTGATTAATAAAAGATAAAATAAAATAATACAAAAGTAAATCGGTTAATAAATTCTCAATCACTAGACTTGGTTTGTAACCAAGCAAGTTTTGGTTAATTAAATTAGTAGTTTGGCAGACCTGAAAGTGGCCCGAAAGCTACCGAAACTTTTGAACAATAATCTAACTAAAATTTATGATCAAAATTATAATTAGAAGAATTTGATAGCAGCTATATAAATTTTATATACTTAAAACAATTAGTGAAAGTTGAAAATTCAAGGGGGGGCGGGCCAACTTAATAAATTAAGCTAATTTCATTACTCCATTAACAATCAAAATTTTAATGCCTGTTGAGGGACACATGTCACCTCCTCATGATTCAACACTTAGTAAAAATTTGAAAGTGAAGAAGGAAAATAAGGGCATGGCACACCCTACACCCTTCTTTAATACCCCACTAATTTTAATTGAATAAAAAATAAATTACATGGCGAAATAAATCGAGGGACACGCGGCACTTTGAGGCTTAAAACTAATATTAATATAGCAAAAATTAACCACCAATAAGATATCAATAAGTGACTTATTAAGGAGCCAACAACTCACCCTCATGCAAAGGGTGAGTCATCCTTGAGTAGTCAAGGAATTACCACCTATTGGGGTATGTGACAACTCCTAAAAATTTTACCAATGAGTCATCAATTTAGGAGGCAAATAAATCTTGAAATCAACCAAAATAAAGAGGAAAAAACGTAGAGAGAAAAGGGAGAAAAGAGAAGCCAAAGGAGAGAGGAAAGCTGAACCGAGAGAAGGGCTGGCATTTTGGTGTAGGAACTTGTAAAAATTATTCTACATTAAAGCAGGCAATAACTCCTCTCTCTCTTTGATTTATTGTTAAATTATTGATCTTATCATGAAGTATTATCGGTCCAATCCTTAAGATTCTCACCGAATCTATACTAGAATAGGAAAAGTTCTGCAACATGTTTACATGTTGCACCTTGTTGATATCAAATTTTTACATACTTTATTTGGTTGATTAATATCATAAAATTTTATTGAATATATTTGAAGATATTAGCTAAATCACAATATTTTTATGAAAAAATTATTCTCCATAAAATTAGCCAGTTCATTTGAAACAAAATAGACCAGCAGATTTAATCAGTTGAAAATAGACAACAACTGGTTCTAACTTTGACTGTTATTTTTACCAAATTTTAGGCCGATTCAAACTCAACAAAAATTAAGTATAATACTTCAATGAACAAAAAATATGCCATAAAATTGGCATAAATTTACCTTATAAAATCTAACCAGTCCAGCCCAAAGAAAATAAAGTGCCACAGAACCGACCAAAAGCAGAGTTATGTATGAAAAATCAGTACATAATTTTGAACTGGAGAAGGATAAAAATGTAAACATTATATAATCAGGTCCAAAATTTTGTGCTGATTTTGAAAATATATGGAACATAATTTTTCATAGTGATTTAGCCATTGAACCAGCCCAAAAATAGGACACTGCCATTGAACCGGCCGTTATACTAGTTTGGCAGTTTTGTAAAAATGGGTGAACCGGCCAGAAATTTTTAAAGAAACTGATCAAATATGGTATGTTAAGATAGTAAACAGATTAAATATCAAGCGAACTGACCCGTCATTCAGAGAACCGGCTGTCCAAAGTGGGAATCAAACCGGTTTCAGCAGCCAACTCCTCAAATTCAGTAAGTAAAACGATTAAGTGAACCAGTTTTTTTATAATTCTTTTAAATGTTGAACCGGCCACTTAATATATGCATAATGGTGAACCGACTCACGTGATAAAAGCAACAAAATATTATAAAAACTCAAACCGATCTATAAACCGACTTTGTGAACAAAGTGGTTAAAGAGATGAAATGGAATCAAATCGGTTGGTGAATATGTAAATTTTAAAATTTATAGATCAGGAATAATATATTGTCTAAAAATAAGTTCAGCATGTGTAAAAATTTATATGAACTGATTTTGTTGATATGCTTTATCGTGATTTTGCTATGAAC
>JAOVVI020011705.1:0-12537 GCA_028571085.2 Nepenthes alata | reverse complement strand
CGTTTCCTTGTAAGGTGAGCGGGAAGTAGCGGCACATGGCTGCGTCCTCCAACCCCTGTAGGCCAGATGGGTGCGAAAGTGGGCGAGACGATCAATGGGATCAGTACTCCCATCGTACGAATCATGGGCTAGCATTTTAAATTTTGCCGGAATGGGACGGTTTAAGATCTCCGCTGTGAAAGGAGATCTGTCGATATTGGCTGTGTGCTCATCATCTTTGAAGACACGGTTCCATATCTTCTCTAGCCTCGGATCTGCTTGAACGACATTATCAGATCTTTTGGAGTTGAGATATGTCCTTAGCTCCGTTCTTTCTCTGGTTTGTCCAGTAGTCGGGTGGCCGCTATCACCGGTAGATCTAACGGCCCGAGAGGCTCCCATTTGAGCCTAGAGCCTAGATTCTACGCGAGGATATTTGGGGTTCCTTCGTTCCGCACTTTTCTCTGGGGTCGCGCGGATTCCTAGCTCGTCACACCTTAGACAGCTTTGAGCATGTGAGGATTCCGGTGCGCAAACGTTGGTTAGCCTTCCGGGCGTTCGGGCCAGAACTTTCTTTCTCTGGCCTCCTCGTCTGGATGCCGATGCGGTGGCCTCTGCCGGTGCAACCCTCAGCTACGCTTGCTCCTGGCAGGACCAGAGTATCTGAAACATCCTGTTGGTGTTTAGCATATGTTTTGCCAGGTTTTGAAAGAAAGGCACTGGAATCCCGTCGCTACCCCATTGACCACGACACAAGTGGCATGGTTCTGGTCTGGCAAGGTCACATCTTTGGCTGGGTCACTTGCTTGTGCCCTTATGTTCACCATTTCGATTAAGGGTATTTGTTGGAAAGGGCTTATCGAAAACGTAGCTTGCTCTTTGTAAGCATTTCCCATAGACGGCGCCAATGATGCGTACTTCGATCTGACTTTGAACAGATTCGGGTTAAAAGGGACGTCTGGATCCGGCTTCGTTAACCGAGTCTGGACCCTGCACACCACGACAACAAACAAGAGGTCAGGTGTCGTCGGGATGTTATCCTACTGAAAATATTCCAACGCTCAAGTCAACAATAAACCTTCAAATTACGAGAAGGTAACTGGAAATGAGAGTTTAGATAGAGATGGAGATTAGGGTAGGAATGAGTGTTCGCCTTTAGATGTAAGAGACGTTCTTGCAACTCGTCGAGAGCACAGTTTTTCGACTCAATGTTCACGGGAAACAGGCGGGAAGCTAAGTCCTGTAAGTGTGAAAGCTTTGGAGGACGGAGCTCGGAGAGTGAGTGAAGTCTCTAGAATATGAAGGCTTGGTATGTGATTATTGTAGTAAGCAACTGTGTACTTAGGAGTGAGCGTTAGTATGCTCAAGGATTCTGCATCATAGTTCTTTATTGTTTTCTTTCTTGTCCTCCTCCAGAATGGAGACTCTGTGGGGTTATATAGATGGTGGGCAGGGCGACCTTCCTTGGTTAAGAAAGCGCGATCCCTGCATCGTGTTACCCTACATTCCTTAAGCAGGAGGGCTTAACTTCTGTATTCTGTTGGGATCGTTTCCTTTCTGAGCTGGTAACGGTTCTCTACATTATTTGTCTTTCTTCTGTGCTTTTGTTACCGTTAGAGTCCATTGTAGGCAGGAAGAGGGAATCTGACGCTTTCGTCGTGGGAATGGCGTCGAATCTGTTTATACCCTTTTTAGTGGAAATTGGCTTCAAGAAATGCGCAAAATCAGGGAAAAGGGACCGTTGTTTATCGTGTACAGAAAAGTCCGCCAAGTTGGACCTAGCCCATATAGAGTTTTTACTTTTTCTCGGTCTGCTACTACAGTACTCTCGGTCAACACCTCTGTTGACCGTATTGAGAAAGCGCGTTGGCGCCTAGTTGGCTTCGTTACGGTCAACGCTAGCATTAACTGTTCAAACGCGCATCTAGACTTTCTTGAATTTTGGACCGTTTTTTTTTATTGGACCTGCCTGACTATATTTAATTTTTCATTCTACAGCCTAATATTTATAAAACAATCTAGTCGAAATACTTTGTGAATATCAAACGATATCATTATATAAATATTTAATGAAAATTGCTTTGTATATATGTCATAAAAATATCTATATAAATCTGAACAAATAATATTTTAATACAATAAAATTAACGTAACTAAAATTTAAATTTTATATCACATGGATTTTAAATTATATAAATAATAATTATCAGTCATGATTTCTAATGGTTCCATTCTCGGCTATGCTCGATAATTATTTGGCATAGAAATTTTTGAATTTAATGAAGTGCTCTGTTTATGCATAAAACCATCATTTGCCAGAGTAGTTGTCCTTATTTCGGAAACAACATAACCTCTAATTTTGTTATTTATTTATTTATTTTTAATTTGTTTATAAAACTTAATCAATCCAAAATATGAAGTTAGTAAACATTATGAATCATAGATTATATACTTTTAATAAATACTATGCTCCTTTAATAATTACTGCATTAATCAACTAAATTTATCCATAATCCGTAAAATAATTATGACACATAAACAAATTCAAGGATATAATAACAATTATAAACTCATGGATTTTCATTGTGATGATTAATGAAACAAAAATGATCAGAAGAAAATATGATAATTAGAACTCTTAGTCTTATACCATATATAAAAAATCTTTAATGAGATGTAAACTTTAATTCTGAGATACTTAATTACCATATTTATTTATTGATTAATTATATGTAAAAATAAATTTACTTTCCTAAATCCATAAATGTAAACCCTAAATTGTTAAGAATAATTTACATGGCTAAAATTATACAGAAATCATCATGATCTTGAAGAAACAAGAGCTGATTTGTGTCTGTCATTTTTATATATCTCAAAATAATGATTATAGATAATTTTTTACGGAGTAAGAGATAATTATTTTTAAATTATAAAAATATCTCTTCTTTTCATCAAAGATTACTGTGACATTTTCAGTAGACATATTTTTTTTAAATTAATTATAAATAACTAATATATTTAAACTAATTATATAATACAACAAATTAATTCAAAGCAGTAATAGAAATTATTCGACAACCAGAAAGCGCGGTCAAACGGAAGGTAATTATTCTGATATACTTTTAGGTACCTAGTTTTATAGGGAGAATATTTATTAATATAATTATTTTTTTTATAAAAATATTATTAAAATTAATTATAGAAAACAAATTGCCGGGTATTTTTTTTTATTTTTATTGGAATATAATTAGTGAAGTTTTTGGGTCTTTATAGCGAGGATTTTGTTAAAGGAAATAAAAAAAAATCAAAATACATGTCTCTTTGTATTTTCAATTTTTTTTCTTAACTAATAAGTAAATTCAGATGTCTAAACCATTAGAACATAGCCTGATGTACATTCGCATATCATTATAGCTGATTGAAGAATTTAGGTCACACCGGCTAAAATTATCTCTCCATACATTTCATACTAACAATCCCAACCGAATAACCTTCGGCGGGCCCATCTCGGTAACAAACTGATTGATTCAACCTTTTTAATTATAATTATTTAACATTAATCAAATAGTTATATTATTAATCAAATGGTTATGATCAACCGAATAGTTATGATTGAAATGGACTACATCAGCCCAATTTTTAGCAAAATCAAAGCATTCTATTTGGTTCCTTCCTTCCTTCCGTATATTTATATTAATGAACTTACAAGAGAATTTATCAGCAAATTGGATTGGGTGTCGAGAATTTCCATTACACCGACTTCCTTAGGTACCGCATAAATGAAGTGAAAATTGTTCGGCATCTCCATTGACAATTAGGAAGCATTATAATTTGAAATCTATTAAAAATTTTAAATTAACATTAGGAGAATAGACATTGATCCCAGTCACACTCCAAGAAATCCCAAAAATACAACATTTCTCTTATCTAACTTTAATTTCAACTTCAATGCCTCAAAGCCTCTGGGATTTTACGTTAACATAAATATTTCACTAAATTTATCATATATTTCAGAACTCTGCAATGCGTAAAAAGAGATTATATTTAATTTAAACTCACACTTGAAACTTTCTCACATACTATTATCTGACTTAAGATCAACTTAATTTGACACTAAAATTTATCTAGCATAAAATCCCAAAAGAAAAATATTGTTTATTAATAGAATTAAATAATAAAATTGGAAATAAAAGTTTGAGAATAAATTTGATGTTCCCGAAACTGTCTCCCCCTATAAATGGAAGCTCGCTTCTTTGAGGGTGATGGTAAAATTAAACATAGCCAAGTATTTCAATACAAGAAACAAAAAATAAAATATACTCACTTCTTTGAGAGTGATGGTAAAATCATGGTTTTGTGATTTGATGGCGGTGATTTTAAATAATGTAAGGTAAGATTGAAACCAAAGTAATCTTCCTCCAATGACATGGTCGGGCTAGTGACTGTACTTCTGTCCTTTGAGGATAGTCCACGCCCTATTCATCAGACAAGAAGCGGTCGTTGGCAACGTCTAATGTTAACACGAGCCCATCATTTCCACAAATTAAGAAATGAGAACCGTGTATGGTCCTGAGGTAACTTTATGCACTGTGGAACTCAAAAATGTTCAACCTAACATTGTAGGGATGGATGAAGATTAAGGATCTCGACTGTGTGGAAGATTGCCGATCTATCCAAATACTGATAAATTCTATTCCAGGCAGATCGACGTGCATTCTCCTAGTCATGAGCCGTTTCACGAGTTTGAAAGCCTAGTGCTTATAGTTATACACTTCTTCCAATGGGCATCTCATAACAAGGAATCTATCGACTTGGAGGGAGAAATTGATTTATTGTATCAAGCCATGAAAAGACAGATGTAAGTTTTTCAATATTTAATGTTGAACATGTTGGACTTTGGATCAATTCCTCATCGTCAGATTCATATTTAATATTTAACGAACGGGTCATATAAAGATTTTCTTAATTTTGGTACAAGGATTTAAACGAGCAAAGAATTTGAGTGGCGTAGAAATTTAGCGCTTGACGGATGCATGGGGAGAGCTCGTGCGTGGGTAAAAATATTAGGCATGCGCAATGGGCATCTGAGATGATGCAAGTGTGCCAATTTTAATAGGACACAGGCAATTTTTGCCTCCGAAGTTGGAACACCAAATATGGCATTCAAACACTAATAATGTTCGAGCTGACATTTGAACACCAACCTTAGATATGAAAATCCTATAGGATTTTTAATTTTTTTTTTTAAAAAAAGGGCAATTGAATATACGAACACTGTACGAAGAGAAAGAATGGAGAAAAAAGAGATGATGAAGATTTTCTGCATCTAATTGAGGTTCGATTCAAGTTCAATTATTCTCCAAGCTCGAGTATATTGATCTAATCTTGATTTTTTAGGACATAATACAGATTGGATGGTTGTGTTTTTCGGTGTATTTTTTTTTTCTTATGAGTTGTAAGATGTATTAAAGGATTGTATTTAACTATTATTCACTTGGATTGTAAAAAGAGAATTATATTTGTAATAAGCCACTTTTATAGCTATTTTTTTAAAAATTTGTCTCATGATTTTTTCCCTTGTGAAAAATGATTTTTCACTAAAATATTGTGTAACTTTGTGTAATTGATTTGCATGATTGTTATTTTTTATACTCTTCCAGTATTTCGTGGCAGACAATTTACGAGAGATTTAAATGTTCATTTCCATTGTGCCGGTTGTGTGCATGAGTTTTTGTTCCCAAGGCATTTTAATAAGTGGTAGCACATGGTTTTTCAATATAAAAGCTATAATTTGATAGTGTTAACATCGAAGAATACGTCATTCTATATCGAGTAATTTAATAAATGAAATAATTTTAATATTTGATAAGAAAGAATGAGAAATGTTTTGACCTGTGAAGGGACTCTGAAAGTACTAAGCAAGGTGGAGGCGAATCCAAAGAGGATGAAGGAGTGGAAATATATGAGTGATTAGTTAATTACAGAATCAAATCATATCTTATGGATACCACTCTTCAAAAAATTTTTGATTTATAAAATCCAACGGAGGTCTAGATGAAATTTGAGGGCTGTTGCAAATCCTTGTCCCTGACATCAAAATTACATTTAAAAAGGTAATTTTATAGCCTTCAATTGCCCAAAAGGGAAAGCTTCAAGAAGCAATTTGATAAGTTCAATCGGATATTAGCATAAATATTATCCTTGTTTGATGAGAATATCAAGAAGAAGGACAAGACATTAGCATAGTCGGATCTATTACCGACTTTATACAATTATATTGTTATGATAATATTGTTCAAGAAAAACAAGATTATCCTTCATAACAACATCACTTCCTTATTGATGAACTAGTCTAGACAAAAGGAAAGTGATATGGTTTTGGAGGAGTTAAGAGTCTTGGTGTCCACCAGCGGCCGACGGCACAAGAGGTTGTTGGAAAGAGGTGGCAAATTAGATAGGAACAACAGTTGATTTAAGCTTAAGGACATGGAATGCTATCATTATGGCAAAAAGAGTCACATGAAGCGAAATTATTTCAAATAAAAATGGGAGAAGACGTAAAGTAGCAAGCAACAAGAGGAATAATCGAGATGGCAATGATCGGACTTTTATCGCTACCAATGGAGACCTTCTAATCGTTGATGCAAGGAAGACATGAACTTTTACGGGATACAAGACAAGTTGAATGATGGATAGTGAATCCTCACTAAATGCAACATCGATGAAGTCCTCCTACAAGCCGGGGCCAAGGACGATTAGATATCGAATATGGAAAACAATAGCTCGTTGAAAGTAGTTGGCATCTGGGAAGCTTGTTTGTGAATAAGTAATGAAACGAAGGTCGTGTTGAGAGGCATTCGACATGCTCTAGACGTGAGATGAGTTTGATTTCAACCTGAAAGCTTGACAAGGACTTTTGCACGATATTTGGCAAGGGCCAATTAAAACTCACCAAAAGCTTTGTAATTATACTAGGAGAAAGTAAGTATTCAAATTGATACTCAATGAATGCTTTGGTTACTAAGGGAAATACCAAGGTGACCAACGAAAGGTTTGATCAATGTGGCAGAAGAAGACTAAGAATGAATGCAAAAGAGAGCCTCCCTACTGTTGAAATCACCGAAGGGGAGTGGTAGTACTCTAGAAATTTCAATGGAGCAAAAAAGGATGTTATTCAAGCTTGCGAAAGCTAACACTGAAATTCCCGTGGATAGAAAGTTGTCAAAGGTCGCTAGAGAGGTGGGAAGTCCCCCACAAAGTTGTGAATGAGTGTTTGTTAGGTTTTAAGTTACTTCTTTGTAAGTTCTACACTAAACTTACAGATTATCTAGTGGTCACATAATTTTCGTATGAGGTTTCACCCAAGAAAAGGATTGGAATGGCATGATAGATCGACACTTGATGACTGCATAATAGGAAACTCATGCATAGGTAACAAAGTTAGGCATGCCTAAAAGGTGTCTAAGGTGGTGCATGTGCGCCAATTCCAATGGGAGCACAAAAGTGATTTTTGCCACTAGCGTTCGAACGTCGCTAGTGTTTGAGCTGACGTTGGAACGTCAGTCTAAGATATAAAAATCATGCACAATTTTTTGGTGAAAAAATAGAACATTTCAAAACAAGAGTGCCACATAAAGTACGAGAAAGGAAAAAAGAGAGGGAATGAAGATTTTAGACATTCTGTTGAGATCTGATTTGAATTTTATTCTTCATTAAACGTGAAGTTGTTATTCTAGTCTTTATTCTATAACATATTACCAATCAATTGCTCCTTTTTTTAGGGTATTCTTCTCTAGTGGATTGTGAAGTATATTAGAGATTATATTTAATCATTATTCATTCGAGTTGTAGTGAGAGGCTCTTAGAAGGGATTATATTTACAACCAGACATTTTTAGTATATTTCTTTGGAGTTTTTCTAGTTATTTTTCCTTAATTGAGAAAGATTTTCTATACTTAATATTATCATACAATTTTGTGTACTTGGTTGCATGATTATTGTTACTTGTGCCCTCACAGTATTTGGTAGCTAATAATTAACAAAGGATTTGGGGGCTTCTTTGTATTACGCCAGTTGTGTGCATATAATTCTTCCCAAGGAATCTCAACAAATCTTCGTATCATAAGGTTTGATGGCAAATGAACAAGTATGATACCTGTAAAGTTGCTCCATGAGCACAACTAAGGCAATTTGATGGTTCAGAGTCAAAGAAGACAGCTTTAGAGATTTGTTAGCTCGTTCGCGCAGTAGTTTTCCATGGCCATATGGTCCGCCTATGCAAAATACTAATCTTGAAGCTCCCTGGATTTGTGAAAAATAAGTTTACTCATCAACTTGGAAGTTCCAAAAGTCTGAATTGAAACAAAAAATAATGAACAATCCATTTATCAATCAATATGATCAAAGCCCAATTACCCAAAATATCCAAGAATGGGAATCAACCAACAAATCATATTGAATTTCCAAAATCAGAAAGCATCAATCAAACAGAAAATACCACAAAACAGGTTAATATCTAGCACATAAAAGAAAAGTTCAAAAAAAAAAAAAAAAGGTTTTCTTGTACTAGAAAATCAGTATTCCAGTTCGCTAGTACTGGAACAGCATTTATATATTATATTTTGAATCCTAATTGCTGCTAACCTCATGTAATTGCTTTTCTTGGAGCCATAAATCATATCAAAACAATTATGTTTTAGATCAGGTGACAAAAAGGGGGGGGGGGTATTACTGAAAACTCCCAGTCGGATACATAGGTAAGTCACATCCTTTATCCACAATTTAGGCAATGTCGATCACTATTGCTCTTCTCTGCAGCCATGGTTCCCCAGACCTAAAAACCCACATAAATTATAGGGTATCTCTTGTATTCAATTTCAAAAAGATTGAAACACCACCATTTTAAGAAAGGGCCTTTTGTTCCCCTTTTGGAAAATAGCCTATTTGGGATGAAAGAAATCTTTACAGTGAAGAAAAAATAGGCTAAAAATGTCTGGTCACCCTCTCATCTCTCTCCCAGCATTCAACAGCACCAATCACAATGTTTTAATTGAGGTGACACAGAAATGAAAGTGGCTGGTGAGAAAGGGAGAAAGGTGTTAGTTGAGTGTCATTACATGTGGGTTTTATTCTTTCTATAGGTGGGTTTTTCCTTCTGGCTTTTTAATTAAATAGCCCTTTCTCAGAAAAACAAATAAGAGAATATTTTTAGAAAGGGGGATTTAAGGGGAAGAAAATGAAATAAAGGAGTTTTCCAGTCTTGGGGAGAGACTTTTGCAGCTAGGAAAGATAATGAGGGGTACAGCTCAAATTTAAAATTATTACCTAGCCAAATTTAATTAAGAGATAAAAAACATGATGAAAAAAGGTTATTTCTCAAAGAGGATTTAAAAAATATATGCATAATCAATCGTTCCTAAAACTAAAATACTTTATACATCACAACAAAATTGATCAAACGCTGAAAACTCTACCACAGCAGGTCCATCAAGTGTTCAAATCAATCATCCACACTCACTTGGGTGTAGAACATCCTATACGTTGGTTGAGCTAATCTACCACCGGTTTTTGAAAATCCAAAATGTAACCCTGGATCAACCAATATTTGGACAAGTGGAACAACCGGTCACCATGGGCTTGAGTTTGCTAATGAATCAGTTCAATTTCTCAGTATCAGTTTGCTTTTTTCCTGATTCATTGGAGCATTCTACTCTAGGAAATGTATTCATTTGCCTACTTGAGTTCACACAACTATCTTAAACTGCCAACTTTGTCGGTAATTTTTCATATACAGTAAAACAAACACATAGGCCTGAAGCTTTGAACACTGATTTAAATTGTTATAATGGAATCAAACTTCATGAATTTGTTAGCCTTGGAGGATATCAGATACCATATCACCGCAAACAGATACAATTTTTCTTATGAAAATCCAGCTATTGACATTTATGGGAAAACATTTGAAGCAAAATCGCATGCTTTCTGCTAACTTAGAGGGGGGAAAATATCAAGTGATCTAGTTCACAAACTAATTTACACAATTTATGTAAAACAACGGCAATTACACTGGATGCATTGTAATGTTTATTGGCTAAAATCAAATGTCACTAGATACAGTGAGCTCAATGAAGGAAAAAATAGTGAATGTTAAAATGTAAACAGAGAACACAAAAATGCATTTCCAAGAGAAGCTTTTGAAAAGAAAATCATATGTAGACAGGATGAAGGGAGCCTAAATGCTAGATGAGGACCAACTAGACTCATGACGCCAAGAAATGCTAGACTAGGACAATTAAGAAGAATATGCCTAATAAAGTGATACTAACGCCTGTGATACTGTTAGAAATGGAAAAAATTCATGTCAGGCCATTTCATGTAACAGAGAACAAATATGTTCTGATGTTGTCAACATCATTGGGAAGAGCATCTTAGAACTAGTTGAAAAATTTTGAAAAAACAAAAGATATAATTCATACTGTCATGCCTGCATCCCCAATGAGTTCAGCCAATAGCTCAGAGCTCATATCACATCCACCCTCGTCCAAAATTACAACCTACAAGTATAATCGAAGAGAATATTTAGGAAATTGAGAATGTGTGGAGCATAAAGCTTGGAACGATATAAAAGTGGTCAGCAGTTTCCCTTCCACAATAGTTAACAATCAAAAAAGACTGAGCTAAATAGCAACTCTGCCCCCCTGTGCTGCCAATTTCTTTTCTTTTCTTTCTTTTTTTTTTTTCTGGTCTGGAGGGTGTGTGTGTGTGTGTATGTTTTCTAGCCCTCGAAAGTCTAACAGTCAATTCCATCTTCTGAAATCTCTTCCCTGCAATTTTCACATTTTTAAATTTAGTTAGAAAATTTACTGCAAAATTTAGTTAGACAATTTAATATCTATTTAGGAAATTTATTTCAGATTTGTATCTCCAATAATTTGATCAAATTATGTAATGAATTTGTAGCTATTAATTTTACAACTAATTACAAAATTCATTATTGTCAATTGTTGAATTTAAAACCTCAATATATGGTCCTTTTTCATAATTTTTTTCTAAATTCATGTTTTTAAATTTTTTATAGGTATTTAAAAATGTCTAACATCAAAAGCAAGAGGCAAAAGGTAGGAGGTAGGAGTGGGAGTAGTAGTTGTGGAGCAGGAAGAGATTAGGGGGATGATGAGGGTTGGCAGTTTTATAATCCTATGCTGGAGGATAGGAATAAGTCAAAATATAAATTTTGTAATAAAATAGTTAATGAATGGATCATTATGTTAAAAGAACATTTGTGCAACATTAGAAATAACGTTGTTCCATAGCCATATGTTGAGAGGGGTTATGCAGCTCATGCAAAAATATCTAAATGAATGAAAAAAAAGCAAAGACTATAGAAAAAAAAAATCAATGGGACTTACATCAAGATATCATAGGTAGCAGGGTCGAGCCCGATATAATAGATGGTTTTGGCTTAGGTGGGCCACATAGAAATGTTGTGGATTTAAGGAATAAAGAGGAAGATGTATAGTTTGAGGTGGCTAGATGAGAACATTAGGAGACAAAATGAATTGGAGGAAATTAAAAAAATTCAGAGTTCATTCATCTCATTTTGAGGAGGACAGCAAGGCACGTGGCGGTTAGGGCCCAAGGATACTGTGATAGTTTACAACCCAAGAGTAAGATCCTAATGTAGTTGATAGTAAGAGGTAGTGGAGTGACACTAAGAGCACACATGCTTGTTTGGTGGAGATTGGCCAAACTATGCCTAGGGGTAAGTCCTCTAAGCAACCTCAGATAAGAGAATCATCAATGAAGGGTTTGTGGAAGAAGCTAAGATAGGTTATCGGTCACTTTTTGTGGTGGATCAATATTCCAACAAATGTTGCTAAAATAACTCATTTTGTCATCCTATATTAGATACAATGGCCGAGTGTGGCATAAGAGTAAATGGCCTTACTCGTTATAAGTCATAAGAATAATCGTTTGTAGGACTATATAAGCAACTACAGAGTAGATTGATAACTTCGGCCCTATTTAAGATGAGTAGTGTGTTATTATTATGTATGATGGATGAACAAGTATTACACAAGCTTCTGATTAATTTCTTAGCATCTAGACCCTAAGGAATAATTTAACTTAAATCCATTGATGTCACTAGTGTTCATAACAGAAACAAAGAATACTACTTCAAGCTAATCGAAAAGTTGTTGATGAGATTGTCCACATTGTTACAGGCAATAAGAGAGCAATGAGAGCAGCTCAGCAACTTCTTATGCGAAACATGAGACATCTATACTGGACTGGTCATATGGCATATTATCTAGACCTTATTTTGGAGGATTTAGCAAAAAAAATAGTGTGGAGCATATGCTAACAAAGATGAAGAAAATAATGAGCTACATCTACAGCTTGAAATAGCTAATTGATTGCATGAAATTGTTTATTAATGGCCAAGAGTTGCTGTGCCCTACCATCACATGTTTCACCACAAGTTTCCTTGTCATAGAGTTTAATTATCATCATAGAGAGGGCCTCGGGAACATATTCAAATCAGATGATTATAAGTCC
>JAOVVI020011704.1:0-12537 GCA_028571085.2 Nepenthes alata | reverse complement strand
AGAATTAGGTCTTTGTATTGAGAAGCATTTAGCTCATATATTTAGAGTCGTATCTACATGTAAGCTTTTATATTCCATCTCAAAGTGTAATGACCTGATTTAATAATTATTTTGCTTACAGACCGCCATAACCCAAAAATAATATAAAACAAAACAAGTAGTTTATGTAAGTAAATTGATTTACAAGTACCAAGCATTAAGTAAATTGATATAATCAAACATACAACTACCACATTGGGAGCCTCAAGCACATGGACTTCTGAATGCGGCTACACATACCTTGACAAACGTCTAGAAATTACAGAAAATTAAATTCTTTTCAATATATATTATTTGTTAAGTAGAATGATTTTATCTCTTCCCAGTGAATTGAACCTTTACAAGATGACTAGTAAAGCTCAGCAGAGATGTCGATGGAAGGGTTTGACTATAACAACTTTGAAATGCCTAGGTGAGTTTGTGAGTTCTTAGGTTCAAGGTTTCCATAAAAGCAAAACAAAATGAGTACAGCATGTTTTGCACACTATCCAAATGGAAACAACTTGGGGAGGGAGAAGTGATAAGGATGTTAACCATACTTGCTCTCTGTAAGCTTGGGGCTCGGGCGTGAATACTTCAAGTAACCATCCCAAGGAACCTTTTTGAGACCTGCTCTGGCAGATATCATGTCTCTGACCCTACACAAAAAGAAGTCAGAGAAATTGTAAAGATGAATCCAGAATCAATCCCTACTCATCAATGAATTAGGATAGTCTGGCACAAGAGGCTTCCACATCTTGAGGTTTGGAGAGGACAATATGTATGCAGCCAGCCCACTGATGTAAGTATCAGCCGATATTATGTATCATTATCAAGCCGCTGGTACTGACATTTTTCAATACCACATCAATATCGTGATATATTAGCCAATACAGTCTTACTAGTTTACGATTATTAGAGAAAAAATTTTAGTATAAATATGTATTATCCAATATGTCCAAAAGCGATACAGCCGTAATTAATACCAATACTAATATTTTCGTCCATGATGCACAGCCTCACCTTTCTGCAAATTCAATGGGTGTCTCCCCGGGCTTCAGATTCTGAGGCTCCAAATACCAAACATCACAAACCACAGCCCAAGATGTCATAAGCTGAAGCAGATGCATTGTAAAGGACTGCCTACATATGCAAAGTATAAATTCAGTATGGGCCCCGAAGACAACCAAAAGCATTTTCCTTCGCACATCTTATAAGAAAGATGAAATTAATATAAGTTAAAATCCATGATGATTATTTATTGCAAACTCCCTAAAACCTAACCCTTGTAAGCAATTGCTCACAAAATAGTGATAAAAAGCTCAAAATACGTACACAAAGTCTTTTCTTTCACGTTGGTGGGACTAAATGCACTCTTGAGCTTGAGTTTACTTGGTTCGAGCTGCAAGTTATGTCACAAATGACTCATAAAAGAACCAGTGATATGACCAGAAATCCTCTCTCCTCCCCCCCCCCCTCTGTCCTCTATTTCCATCCCCACGAGGTTTCCATAGACAATGGGCTGCAGCTCTTCTCAGCATTAGAAAACAGCTCCTCCAAATGCAATTGCATTTCTCAGGTCCTAGTCACTGCCATAACATACTAATAATAAATGACATTAAAACTTCAAGATACCATGCGGAAGCATATTTTGGCATGTAAACAATTGAAGTAAATATCGGCCAATACATCTCTATATCGGGTCTCTCTGATACTGATAAAATATGGCAATACAATGCCATATTAGCATCATATCACAATATATCAGCTGTATAGGTCTGTGTTAGCAGATGTAATCTGCCAATTTTTTAGACATTTTTTTATAAATAAATGCACTTAAAACACACTTCCCGCTCTCTTCACTCAAGAGCAGCAAAATACACACCCAAATGACACAGCACACATTACTCTACCTCTCCACCTAAGTCTCTCAATTCTTTTTTTCCTTTCTTCAAGTCAAATACAAACTACTCAAATGTACACCTTAATCCTACAATTTTAAACATTTATTATCTTCCAATTTCGCAGATTTTGCGGTGAATTTGAGATTATTCGTGAAATTTCTGAAAAAGGAAAAAAAAGAAAAAATCATTACTTTATATATGTTTTCTTACTGTTTATTGCTTGATATATACATATAGCGTCTTTAACAAATATTTTACAAATTTAAGGCCCAAAATCGAGATCTAAGCCTTAACTTTGGAAATCATAAAATTATATTCAAGATAAAATTTCAATATCTACACATAGAATTTATAGGTCTATTTTATAAAAATTTAATTTACATGCTTTTATATTGAATGATAATTTCTTTTTCAATTTTTGGGAAAAATATACATTTTTTAAATTATTTTTAAAGATCCTTTGTTAAATAAAGTTATAATATTACGACTATCAGTTGTTTATGAATTTTAGTATTTTTAATTTATATTTGAAATTTTTAATATTTTTCCTAAATTCTTTTTCAAAAAAATTATTTTCATATCTTTAATATCCAATTAGGAAATTTATTGAAAAATTTAGTTAGTAGATTTAATATATATTTAGAAAATTTATTTTTAGATTTTTATATTTGATACTTTGATCAAATTGTGTAATAAATTACTAATTAATAATTTCACAAATAAATGCAAATTTTATTATTGTTAATTGTTGATACCACGATATATGTTTCTTTTTCTTAACTTTTTTTTATTCTTTTTAAATTTTCTACAGATATTTTAAATTGTTAACATCAAAGGCAGGTAGCAGAGGGAGTAATAGTGGTGGATCAGGAGGAGACTATGGTATGACATGGGGTAGTAGTTTTGTGATCCTATGTCAAGGAATGAGAATAAACCTAAATGTAAATTTTGTGAAAAAATAACTAGTGTAAGAATCACTATGCTAAAAGAACATTTAGAACACCTTAAGGGGATTATTGCTCTGTATAGCCGTGTGCCAAGAGAGGTTTGGCAGCTCATGCAAAAAATTCTAAATGAGCATAAGAAGCAAAGAGTGGAGAATAAGATAATTTAGAGGGACATATATGAGAATATTATGGGTTGCAGGCTGGAGCCCGATGCAACGGATGACTTTGACGTAGATGGGCCATGTAGCAACATTGTGAATTTAAGGAATAAAGAGGAAGAGGATGTACATTTTAAGGTGGCTAAATAAGAGAGTTTTCGGAAACAAAATGTATGGGCGGAGAGAAAAAAATTCAGAGATCAGTTACATCATTTTGAGGAAGGTGACAATAGTAGTGGGGCAAGGGCCACTACAGGTTAGGGCCCAAGGATGTAGCAATTGTTTACTGTCTGAGAGCAGGATCCATATGCAATTGGTGGCGTGAGGCAGTGGATTGACCCTAAGAGCATACACGCTCGTTTAGA
The DNA here is from genome assembly GCA_028571085.2 of Nepenthes alata. NCBI lineage: Eukaryota > Viridiplantae > Streptophyta > Magnoliopsida > Caryophyllales > Nepenthaceae > Nepenthes > Nepenthes alata. The sequence continues at coordinate 9,145 of JAOVVI020011704.1, read as the reverse complement.
AAAGATTAACCCAACAATGCACAACAAAAAATCCTCAAAACAGCCTAAGATAATAGAGCCTTCGATGAAGGGTTTCCAAAAAAAGCTAGAACAAACAGTTTATAGTTTTCTATGGTGGAGTAACATTCTAACAAATGTTGCTGTAAACAACCCATTTTGTTAGCCCATATTAGACACAGTGGCAAAGTGTGGCGTTAAGGTTGAAGGCTTTACTCATTACGAGCTCATGAATATTCATTTGGAGGATGAGTATAAACAATTTAAGTAGTGGATTGATAGCTTCAATTCTACCAGGGATGAGTGAGGTGTTATTATTATGTGCAATGGATGGACAAATATAGCACGTAAGTATTTGATTAATATCTTAACGTATAGACCCTCATGGAATAGTTTTGTGATGCCACAAATGCCCATAATAGAAACAAAGAATACTATTCTAAGTTAATTGATAAGGTTGCTAATCAAATTAAGGAGGATAGAGTTGTCTAAGTTATTACAAAAAATGCGAGAGCAATGAGAGCTGCTGGGCAACACTTTATGCAAAAGAGGAAGCATCTATATTAGATTGGTTGGGCAACACATTATTTGGACCTTATTCTGGAGGATTTAGAAAAAAAAAAAATATGGAGAACACACTAATTGAGTCGAAGAAAAAAGCGAGCTACGTTTATAGCTTGACATGACAAATTGATTACATGAAGATGTTGACTAATAACCGAGAGTTGCTACGCTTTATCATCACACGTTTCATCACAAACTTGCTATGTAGTCTATTTATCCCTATAAAGAGGGTAAGATGAATATGTTCAAATGAGATGATTATAAGTCATTCAAAATTGGGAAAAGCAAAAATGGGCCTAGCACACAAAGTGGAGAAGATCCATTTGGGGAAGGAATTTTGGATGATGTCCAATGAAGTGAAAAAAATGCAAAACCTCATAATTAAAGCACTCAGATTGGTTGATGGTGCTGAAAAATCGACAATGGAGTTTATTTATAAAGCCACGGACTAAACAAATATTAGAACCTGATGTTGACAATCAAATTAGAGAAATAAATTAAGTATATTATATATGTAATTACTAACAATGCTATATATTCAGTATACTATTGAGTATTGACAATTTGCTTAGTATTTTTTAGTTGTTGATATTTTGTGATAAATAAGATTCTTTTGCAACACAACTTGCACAAAGAGCCGTTTTGTCTATGAATCCAAGTAGAAATTTAGTTGGTTGTTTTGCCAATCGATTCTAATATTTTATATTTGAGATTTGCTAACTTTAATACTGGTTAATGGTTTAAAGTAGTTGAATAGTGGATTCATTATGAAACTTTTACTCCCAAGTTACAAAGAATTGTTATTTGGATTTTGAGTCAAATCACCTCTTCCTTTTGGTATGAGAGAAATTTGAGTACTTTAGCCTAATACACACAAATACGGGAATAGACTAAAGTATGATATTTTGAATAAATTAGTCAATAGCCACTATAATTTAAATCTAAAAAAAGAAATAACACAAGGAAAATCCAAGTTGAATTGAAAGATCAGTTTACTCCATTAAACTTAGATTATATATTTGGTAAAGATGATCCTTTGATTCATGATTGGAGCAGGACCACTTCTCAAGGGACAAATTAATTTACAGTGACTCATTGTTGAATTTAAAGGAGATGAAGAGGATGGTGGTAGGATATATGCTGCTATAGGCTGAGAGAAGGGCAATGTGATGAGAGGTCTAATTTCTCAAACGAGCAAAGTTCTGGTAGTGATAATGTAAGGAGTAGAGATGGAGGTGGCAGTAATAGAGTTAATGTTTGAGGTTCTAGTGATGGTGATGTTTGTATTGCCAATTATTGAATTAATTGGACGTCCTTTCTCCTCATATCTTGGAGACCGTTATTGGGACGCCCTATAAGAAGATGAAATGGACTTTAAATCACCATAAGAACTAGCACAAACTTATAGGAGAGAAGAGGAAAAGATGCCTAAACAACTAGATATTCATCATCTCAATTGGTGATAGATATTATTGGTGATTTTGGGATTTTGAAATCACCCAGTTCCAAATGTAATTCAAATATACATAACTATCCTCACGCACAGCCCCAGATTTTTTCGAGTTACAGATACAACCATCCTCCCTACTATAAGTATGGGTAACAGTACAAAGGATGCTGGATTATTATGGAGCACCGTAAGTACTAACCCATTTTCCACTACAGCAACAATTAAGCTAAATACATTCAGAAAGTACCACCATCGATGAGTTTGGTTTTAATAGTATGTATAGATATTGTTTTAATGACCAATGCCAATTCTAAGAAGGATATCCAAATCAATCATCTAATAATCAAATCAATGAAGAAGACAGATATACTCCACGACAAAGATCGACATGGCAGTGATATCAAGGTAATTTGCACAGCTTTAACTTTTATTAATATAATTATAATTTGACTATTACCTATTACATGGTAGTACTAACTTGATTGAGTGTTAGATAATGCCCTAAATTGTTTCAATCTCTATAGAGTGGTTGCAAATTGTGCGGGTCGAGAATAAATTTGCTTATTTGCTAACTTGGCTATACTAATGCAAGAGATACAAGATTACAAGTATGTCATTAGGAAATACTTTTTTAATTATTAATAACTTATATGTCATTTAGTAGTGAGTGTCAATTCATTCTTTTTATTTGGTTTTTTTTTATCGTTTTGATATTTACTTATGTATAATTTAATATTAAAATAATGATGTAATGAATAAAAATTATTTATAACACTTGAAATATATAGAATATGATTAAATGTGGTTAAATTTTAGTATTTATCTCAATTTTGATATAATTATAAAAAATATTGCGACCGACATAGCTGATATAAATATTTAATAACCGATACTAATAAGGCTGCAACCGATACCAATACTAATATTTTTGTGAATGATATAAATCTTTAAATGACAAGAGCAACAACCAGAAAAGGACTGTGTTACAGGTCGACTGAAATCAAACCTAACACCTGAGTTTCATCAAAAATACCTAGAAATGTCCTCATTCGAAGGATGGACCACCTATAATAAGACAACAGATCTGAAAATTATATACACTACAATGTGGAAAGATAATTTAGCCAACTGAGCAATAAAAGGAAGACAAAGTAAAATGGAGAAAGTGGAACATTAATCACATGCTTATGTTATGTGCACGTAAAAAAACAAGCTATTTGCAGCCTTACTTCCGACTGTTCCAGAAGGCATCCACGAATATTTTATTGTACTTAATTGCCACTGGACAAACAGTGCAGCCAAGTTCAAACGCACCCTACAGCATGAAAGGAGGAAGTTAGTAAAACAGATGAACCACCCTACAAATATTTGTATGTGTCACAAAAAGGTGAAAATTTATTGACTTCACAAAAGAAAGCCTGCAACCATTTTTTTTTTTTTTGGTGCAGACATAAAAAACCTCTTACCTTCTTAAACATAACGCTGTAATGGTTATTCACGCAAGTTCCTTCAGGAAATATAAGAAGTGGGTTATTGTCAGTCCCATGAACATGTTCCCTTAACCTGAATAATGCAAGATCAAATCTTAAGACCAAGAATCTGACGTGATACAAGATAATATTAGCCCTCTTCCAAAACATACTTCCTAGCAACAATTTCTCGATCCTTTGACTCTGTACGATTAAACCAGATACATCCAAGGCTTTCTAAAATAGTGCTCTGCAGTAGTCCTACACAAGAAGCACAATATACAAATTATAAAAACATTGACACAATAGAAAGGATTCAAAGGATCACAACTGGGATAAAGATTTGGTTATTTTAGATCACCCATTTGTGATCAAGCATCAAGAAAGCCACGATGATAATGTCAAATGGAGAAAAAGGTTTAACTTTGTGGCAAACTTCTAGGCCACAAAACAATTCACTCATTTTGACGACATTGATGAACCATGAAACTTTCAGACAAAGAATCATTGACCAGTACAGCTACTAGCAGAAAAGAATCAGCTTAAATCTTCCAAATGCTTACCAACCCATCCAGGATGCTTTTGCATAATGACTGCAAATGCAGTCATTTGTTCTAAAATAATGAAATCAATCATGGAGGTATGGTTGGCAACAAAAACCTGTATTGGTATAGGAAAAACCAAAAAGTAATCAGTTTAGATAAATTCAAACATACAAATATTAGCTATCAGGTCTTGATTAAACTACATGAAGGAAAATACAGAAGAACAATAAGTTTTACCTGGTGAGGCCGCATGCTGGGCCGAGGCCCATGATACTTGATAACCCCAGTCCATGATGCAACAAAGAAACTGCAAATTAATTCCACGAGAGACCTCTGAAAGAATAACAAAAGTCAGTACGACCTGCCTTCCTGAAGTAAAAAAGTAGTTCGAATCTCACATGCACACCGTGTAAGAAACTCTCAGTTGACATTCAATAAATTGGTCGACATGTATCGATATCAATTCTCTCGATACTGATATGGCGGCAAAATCGCAATATAGTGCTGTATTGATAATATATCGGCCAATATTTAAAAATATCCAATATTATCCAATGTATCATATACTGATATTGGTACCAATATTTTTATCCATGCCATTGCCACAACCAAAAAGTAAAAAAGGGCACATCAGTAAACTCCTCAGCACTCACTCAAGCCATAGAAATATAAAAGCTGAATGTACTAAACAGAATAGTGCACTTAAAGTTGATTTCGGCATTCCACATACATTTTTATTATTTTCTTGGCAAGCACATTGCACCACGGTCCAATTTTTATAGCAACAAAACTGTGCAGCTTGCCTTGTTCCTAGTAGGGATGGATGCTTGTCAAATTAACCCCCAAGTACTCTTAAGTGTCTAGGTCGATTCCGAGATGTAACGTGGAAACTATGCCAGTGTCAAATTTGTCAAATGCAAGGAAGTTGTTAGTTAAAGGTGTAAAAATATAAACAAACAATCAATAGTAATAAGGTAACAATCAGATATATAAAAAGTTTTAAGAATTCATTCTCCCATAAAGAGGTTTATGGGCCTTCTGGCCTTTAGTATTAGTATTTATTAAAAGGCTCTGACTTTCATAATGAGGTATCTAATTTTTTTTATAATACTAACATTCAAACTAAATTCCTAGAAAAATTCAAAAATGCGGAAAAAATTATGTAAAACTTCACATGCCTTGATTTGTATTTTAACATCCTTCCTCTATTAAGCTGTCGATGTCCTTATTAGCTTGATTTTAAGAATAGTTGTGACCACGTTTTTAGTAAGTTTCCAGCTTGTTTCTTCTATTGGTCTTCCCTTTCACTTTACAAATACTTCTTTCTTCCTTTTCCCGAATGATATAGTCACCTTCCCATACAGTAATGATTTCTTCAACTTTTGGCATTGGTGATGGCTTCATTCGAATATTGGAGTGCTGTGATTGGTTGCATGAAGGATCTTCCATGTCAGAATAATATGGCTTTAAATAGCTTACATGAAAGACAGGGTAGACCTTAATCCATTCTAAAGGATTTATCTTGTACAATGCCTTCCCCATACGAGCAATGATCTGGACAGGGCCCTTATATTTCCGTAGTAGGCGCTTGTCTCTTCCTCGGAAGAACCACACCTGCTTTTGGAGAAACTTCACGAGCACAAGATCACCCACTTCAAATTGCACATGCCGCCTATATGATCCGCCCACTTCTTCATTCGACGAGACGCTTTCTCCAAATAGGCTTTGGTGATCTCCGTGTTTTTCTTTTACTCCCAGACAAAGTTGTAAGTACAAGGACGCTTCTCTTTGTATAACTCGGCCACGGTGTGTAAAAGAATCAGTTGTTAACCTGTTACAATATCAAAAGACACTTGTTTGAAGAATAACACTTTTAAGTATTAAAACAAAATTGAACAACATCGATGATCTTCACCCAATCCTTCCAATTGATACTCACAAAATGTCGTAGGTATTCTTTGAGTAGGTTATTAAATCTCTCTGTTTGATTGTCAATTTAAGAATGGTAACTTGATGAGATATTCAATTCTAAACCGAGCAATCTTAAGAGCTCTGACTAGAAGGCTCCGATGAAGCATCCATATCGGTCATAATATTTTGGGGCACTTCCCAATATTTGACGATGCTTGAACAATCTCTTATTGTCGGGACAAAAGTGGCGTACTTTGAAAAGCGGTTCACTATCGCCATGATGCACGAGTACTTACTAACCTTGGATAGCCTTGTGATGAAATTGAGAAAAACAAATTCCCAAGGTCTACTATGAATAGTGAGGAGTTCCAACAACCCTGCCGTCTTCTGATGTTCAATATTATCTTGTTGATAGGTGAGACATGTCCTTATATAGCTCACCATATCCTCCTTCATATTGGACCAATGATAGCCCTTCTGTAGCAAACTTAGTGTACAGTGCCACCCCTGGTGGCTAGCCCACAGAGTGTTATGATACTCTCTAAGGAACTCTTTAGTCCTCTAGCCTTGGGTATGAAAATTTAGTGTCATTTCATAAAGATCAATCCATCGTTAACCCAAAATCTTTGAGTCTTGTCTTCTTGGATAAGTCGAAGTAGTGTTATGGCCATTAGGTTCTTCTCAAGGTTTAACTTTCCATGTTCTCTAATGGTTGTAACAATCTCGCTTGTCGATAAGTAGGGTATTCGAGATAAGGCAGTAAGGTCTGATCTTCTACTAAGGGCATCTGTAGCCTAGTTGCAGCATCCAAATTTATAATCTAGCACCAAGTCGAATTCTACTAGGAACTCCTGCAACCAAGCTTGCTTTGACGTCAACTCTAGTTGGGTAAAGATATGGCTGGCAATAGTATTATCAGTTTTCACCACGAATTTGGAGCTGAGCAAATAATGCCTCCATGTCTTCAGATAGTGCACAATCGCTAGCAACTCCTTCGGGGTAGCATATTCAATCTTATTTAGTTTCCTACTCTCGTAAGCTACTGGATGACCTTCTTTCAATAAGACCCCTCTGAAAGCAAAGTTCAATGCATTGGTCTGCACCTCAAAGTACTTAATAACATCTAAAAGGGTTAACATCGACTCCTTCATTGCTGCAACCTTGAACTCCTCAAAGGCTTGCTAGCATGTCTTCGACCACTTCCTATCATTCTCGAATAAATCTGTTAAAGGTGCTATTTTCCTTGAATATCATTTTGATAAATCGTTGATAGTAGTTAGTAAGGCCAAGGAATGAACACTGCTCGCTCACACCAGTTAGGACTTGTCAATCTAAGATAACTTGCACATTCTTTAGATCCCTCCTGATCTAACCCCACCCTACGATATGTCTCAAGAAGCTAATCTCCTCTTGAGCAAATGAGCACTTCTCATGCTTCACAAAGAGATGATTTTCCTTCAACTTTTGGAACACTAATCTTAGATGCTCTATATAATCCTCTAGGTTTAAACTGCATATCACAATATCATCCAAGTAGTCCACCACAAATTTGTCAAAATATTCATGAAATACTTGATTCATCGTGCAAAAATTTGCTAAGGCGTTGGTCAGTCCGAAGGGCATTACGAGCCACTCGAAAACATCATATCTTGTAACACACATGGTTTTTAGCTCGTCTTCCTCTAAAATCTAGACTTGGTGATAACCCAACCACAAGTCGAGCTTTGTGAAGTATTTTGCGTTGCTTAACTAATCAAACAAGTCAGCAATCAAAAGAATTGGATAGTGATTCTTTATCGTCACCTTGTTTAGGGCCCTATAATCAATGGATAAAGCTACTCGGAATCAATTGACAAGAGGTTGCAAAGGCGAAAACTCCCATCTTGCTCCATCTGAAATAGAGCAGGGGCCCCATAAGGTGCTTCCGAAGGGCGAATGAGATATGAGCTAATTAATACATCCAATTGTTTTCTCAGCTCCGCTAGCTTTGGAGGTGTCATCCTGTGTACTCCTCGTGCAAGTGGCCTTGCCCTTGGTGTCAATTTGATCTAGTGATCCACCGCTCTTGGAGGTGTAAGAATATTGGGTGACTCCATTGACATCAACTCTTCAAGTTCCTTTAGGAGTAGGCTGATTTCTGGCGGTGGAGACCCAACTTTGACGTTTTTGTCCATTGACAACGCTGCGAGGAAGGTAAGCTCGCTTTTCTTCAGACCCTTCTTAGGTTTGAGTACAAACAATACCTAGTCCTTACTCTTCCTCTTGAGTTCCTTTAGCTTTCTAGAGGCATTTACCAGACACAGACTCTCGCCTATGAAGAGTATCGAATTTTAGTGGGGTGTCAGCACTCCCTTAATCGCCTTAAGGAAGTCCATCCCCAAGATTAGGTCCAAGTCATCCGGTATTTTCATAAAATTCAGCATCCCGCTCCGTTATCCAAATTGCATTGGCACCAACTTAGCAATGCTAAGGGTGAGATTTGCCTGTGAGTTCATAGACTTTATGTTTACATCGTCTCTTTCCAACCGAAAATCCAGGCAATTTGTTTTGGCCCTAGCCATGAAAATATGAGTGGCGCTTGTGTCTACCATGATGCACACACTCCTTTCGTTCACTTACAATTCCATATACATTAAGTCTGTGGACTTAGTGAATGCTTGGGCATGCTTCTCCATGACATATATTAGGTGGACCGTGCTTATGCAAACTAGATCCCCATCGTTCTTGTCATCGCCTTACTTCAGTGAATCACCTTTCCTTCATATTACACTCAAAGCTCCTTTGTGTAGCATTATGCTACCTTATGCAACCGGTCACACAAGAAGATACCTTCTGACTTGTTGATGTACCGATACTTCCTTTGGAGTTTTGAGAGTTCATCGACGACAAATTTTTCCGAAAGCTACTTCCCCCACTCTTGGCTTTAGGTTATGACTTATTGACGCTAGATGCACTTCGCACAAGCTTCTTTGAGGGATTACCACCGTTTTCATGATTACGGCTGCCCCTCTTAGTGAAATAGTTAACAAATGTTTCGACTATATTTTGAGCAAACGCCAAATAGGTTATCAATGAAATGAAAGAGTCGATCCTTATCGGACATGTTTTTACTTTCTAACATGCATGCCAAGAGAACTACAATGTAATCCTTGATTATTCCCGTGTGCCTAATCTGTTTAAGCTTCCTTCATGCCGTGAACTCGATGTTC
>JAOVVI020011703.1:0-12538 GCA_028571085.2 Nepenthes alata | reverse complement strand
GATTCAGTTGGCATTGGTTACATTTTCTTATTATTTGGATGGGTTTGTTATGGGTTTTATACCAGGTGTTTGTAATTGGTCAAGATTAGGCCTTTGGATTATGTAATAAGGATAGTTGGATTTATATATGTTATACACATGAGTAGATATTTTGTTTGGATGCCTCACTTACAATTTGTTTAAGTAGGTCATACATATATATTTTGTCCGGATAATTATCTGATGAGATCCTGTGTGAGTTCTATTTTGTTAGGTCCTATTTTATTTTGGGTTTGTCACACCTAGATATATTCAAAAAAAATTTTATTTCATGTATAATAATTTATTAGGCTTGCTAAGTTTTGGGATGTGATGGAGCGGATTTTTTTAACACTTCAAAATTTTCCCGTCAGAATTCGTTCAAAACAAAATTCCAAGATGAAATAGTCAAGGGAGACGGTCCAGACTGGACCAACACATGCAAGTGTACAAAATATTGACTTTTATATATACATATATTCACAATACATATACAGGATCATCCAACGCCATGTAATATTCATGGCTCCAAGTCATTTAACATTTCATTTTATTAAACCAAAATTCGTACAAAGATGCCATTCTAAAACCTAATTATAACCAAAAGTTAATGGCGGAAGTAGATCTATTCCAAAAAGTATACAAGTGGAAGCATAGTCATTTATTCATTCACAGTTTGAGATAATTATATCCAAAATCCTAAAAAATCTTCAACAGGTTTTTCGATTCCAAAATCCCTTCTTGTTAAGCTTTATCTATTCTTGCTTGTTTGGTACCAATTCTACAGTTTCATCTAGAGGGAAAAAATTATAACAGAATGAGCTGAAACTTAGCAAGGTATCAAAAATAAGTAATATAAATCATAAATGCAATAACAGAAAGCCATAGAAAATATTAGTGTTCATGATCAATACCGATTTTGAAGTTCTTAACTCGACGCCATTTTTTGAAGTTTGCAGTTCAATGCAAATTTTTGAAGTACAAAATTCTATATTTTAATGTCAGTTTTTTTGAAGTACAAAGTCCAGCGTCAAAATCTAAAGTTCACAATGCAATATCAAATTCCAAAGTTCTTATACAAGGTTAAATTTTCGAAGTCTACAAGGCCATGCCATTTTCATTGTCCAAAGGGACCTAAGCTAGTAGACCCTACCAGTCAAGGAAGAGAGTAATTAAGGGTAGATTATGTTCACTCTACACAATTAAAGGCCATAGTTCCGAAATCATATCTATTTCTATTTCCATTCAGAATCCAAAGTCCAAAGTTCAATATTTCTTTCCTCTCTTTAGGTCCCGAGGAGGGGCGGACCACTTATCACTCCATGGATGGAGTTACCCCTGATTACGACCATAATATTTTAAGGCATGTTGGAGAACTTTATCTGACTATATCAAAATTCTAGGTCCAAAGCACTTATTCAAAGTTCAAACAAAATTCATCATATTTCAAGGCTGATTCAAAGTTTACATATTTCCGTGCTCCGGTCAGGTTCAAAGGCCTTCATATTTTTTTAACATTCCAGTTTCCATATACAGGATTTCCGTGCAAGGCAATTTTGTCATGAAATGAACAGAAGCATGAGTCAACATATAAAAATTAAAGTCAAGAGTTATTTTCATGCAACACAATTCCAATTGTAACTTGAACAATAAAGCATATGCTAAAACATGAAATCGGAGTCAGGAATTACAGATTTTTAAAATATGAAACTTAGTTAAAAATTATGAAATTCATGCCTGCTTCGTAAAGAAACCCAGGAAATGGGATTTAGAACATAATTATCAAAGCATGACATAGAAAACAAGCTCCGGAGTACTCATGCATAAAAACATTCTAAAAACCTGAACTTAAAACGGAGAGTACACTTCCCTGATTTCCAAACTCTTCACTTCAATTGGCCTAAGGCTTCCTCTTCCCCTTCGTCTCTTACTTCTTCTTTCTTTCATAGACTTTCTAGCTCATTTTTCAGACTAGGAGCTCAGTATTTATAGAGGATGGGTTAGGCGGGAGTTGGTGGGGTAAGTCGTCTACTTGTACTTTCTTTTTCTAGAACATCAGCGAGGTAGGTAGGGTGGTTTATCTACTATGGGTAGGTGGAAATCGTCAACGAGGTAGGTAAATCTACTCCAACTTTACCCTTCTGTTCCACACGAGATTTCTGCCCAACTATTATTAAATTTGGTATTAATCCAATTTCAATTTACTCCGGTTGTTTGCAATTGTAGGTAAAGCATTTGACAACTTCACTCCTTGTTCTCAACAACATACACTCCGGCTTTATCCATATCATCAACGCTATCGATCATTAGTTTATTATGTGTTTCAATCGGTCATCAACCCTTGCTTCATTTCTACATCATTTCCGGCCATCATACTAGATCATCACTTCGGCCTCCTTACTATGCCACATCAAACTGGCCTCCATCACACAGTAGGCCACTCCGGCCTTAACACATCCACAAAGCACTCTGGTTTTCCATCACTTTAGCTCCGGCCTCACCAATCATCAAATCCAGCCGGTCACCATGAACTCCGGCCCTACTTCTCACCATCTACTTCGGCCCTTTAGATTATTAACTTCAACTTTGGCTTCTATTTTCTTCAATCATCTATCTAGCTTCTATATCTACATCTACTTTGGCTTCCTTGTCATCATCTACTTCGGCCTCCATTACCTTATCATTAACTTTGACCTTCCATTAATTGCATCCTCTTTGGTCTCATCTCCTTAAGTTCGACCTCCCACAACTCACAAGGCCACTCCGGCCTCCAAGCTCCTTCTACACTTCGGCCATCACCTTTACCTCTCAACTTTGGCCTCATCACAAGACCACTCCGGATTCATCAACACAAGGACCACTTCGGCCTTCAAGGTCACTTTGGCCTTTACAAGATCACAAGGCTACTTCGGGCTTTACAAAATCACTCCCTAATTATTATGTTATTTTTGGGATCGGGATCTCACAACTCTCTCCTACTTAAGGAAATTTCATCCTCAAAATTTAAATGAAGTTACAAACCCTATGTAAATAGATGGGGATACTTGCTCCGGATTTCTTCTTCACATTCCCATGTTGCCTCTTCAGGTGAGTGATTCCTCCAGAGCACCTTCACCAAGGAGATTGTCTTTGTACATAGCCTTTACTCCTTCTGGTCCAAAATTTGCATTGGCTCTTCAATGTAGGATAAGTCCTTATCAATTACCAAGGGCTCAAACTCAATCACGTGTGTAGGATCATGGACATATTTTCTGAGCATTGATACATGAAATACATCATGTATTTCCGCCATATTTGGTGGCAGTGCCAACCTGTAGGCCACTTCTCCGATCTTCTCTAAAATTTCAAAGGTGCCAATGAATCGTGGCTTCAACTTTCCTTTTACGCTAAATCTAGTGTCCCCTTAGATGGTGACACTTTCAGAAATACAAAGTCACCCACATCAAACTTCAATTCTGATCTGCTATGGTCTACATGGATTTTCTGTCTATTTCGGACAACCTTTAAGTTCTCATGTATTAGCTTTATCTTCTTTGCCGTTTCTTTAATGATTTCAGGGACTAAAATTTTCTTGTCTCCAGTTTCCTCCCAATGGATGGGCAACTTACACTTCCTTCCATATAATGCTTCAAAAGGAGCCATGCCTATACATGCCTAATAGCTATTATTATACGAGAACTCCGCCAATGCCAAGTAATTATCCTAAGTTCCTCTCATGTCTAACATTGAGGCTCTTAACATATCCTCTAGGATTTGAATTGTTCATTCTGATTGGCCGTCGGTCTGAGGGTGATAGGCAATACTGAACTTCAGCTTTGTCCCTAATTCTTTTTGTAAACTTTTTCAAAACCTTGAAACAAAACAGGGATCCTTATCAGACACAATGGAAGTAGACACCATAAATTCTAATAATTTCATTCACATACAGCTGAGCCAGCTTATCACGAGAGTAAGTCATCCTAATTGTTAAGAAATGGGCTGACTTAGTCAACCGGTCAACGATAACCTGAATGATGTCATGGTTTCTAGGAGTCATTGGTAGACCTGACACAAAATCCATAGTAACATCCTCCCATTTCAAACTTAAAACTGGCATTGGTTGTAACAACCTAGATGACTTTCTTCTTTCAGCTTTTACTTGTTGGTACACAAGAGACTTTTCCATATAAGTTGTGATGTCCCTTTTCCTATTTCTCCACCAAAATATTTTCTTTAAATTCTGATACATCTTGTTCGCTTCAGGATAGGTTGTGTATCGAGATCGGTGAGCTTCCTTTAAAATTTTTTCCTTCAACTCCTTGTCATCCGGCACATATAGATGTTCTCTAAATCTCAACACTCCATCTAACCGGATATTAAAATCAACTCTGGAGTTTTTATTCAAATCATCCATAATATCCATAAGAAAAGAGTCATTCACTTGGTTTTCTTTAACCTCATTTATCAATTCCGGCTGAACCTAAAGGTATGAAAAAAACATCCGATCGCCCCGAACATGCCGTCAAATATTACATTGCTTCAAGTCCTCTGACATCTTCGTTTGTTTAATCTGTAACTTCACTAGATATCCTAATCAATGGCTTAGAGCATCGGCAACCACATTAGCTTTTCTGGGCTTATACTGCATCTCACAGTCATAATCCTTTAGAAAGTCCACCCATCTTCTCTGCCTCATATTATGCTCTTTCTGTGAGAACAGATATTTCAAGCTCTTATGATCGAAATAAATAAGAAACGTTTCACCGTTGACGTAGTGTTTCCAAATTTTTAGAGCAAACAAAACTGTAGCAAATTCTAGATCATGCGTCAGGCAGTTCTTCTTGTGCATCTTTAGCTGTATAGAATCATAGGCCACCACCTTTCCATTTTGCATTTACACACATCCTAGTTACCAAAAAAAAAAACACATCCTAGTTTGGCTTTAGAAGTATCATAATACACCTCAAAACTACCTGACCCGCCTAGCACTGGAGCTATTGTTAAGCAATCTTTCAACGTTTGAAAACTCTGGGCACATTCTTTTGTCCAGGCATACTTACTTTCTTTCTTTGTCAACTGAGTCAAGGGGCATGGAGATTTGAGAAAAATTCTTCACAAAATGCCTGTAATAACCGGCCATGCCGAGAAAACTCTGGACTTCAGTAACAGACGTAGGTCGACTCTAATTTGTAATGCCCTCCACTTTCTTTGGATCCACAACAATTCCTCCATTGGAAATCACATGTCCCAAAAATATCACTTTCTCCAGCCACAATTCACACTTTTTCAGTTTAGCATGCAACTTCTCTTCCCAATGCACTTGGAGTACAATTCTTAAATGGGTTTCATGCTCCTCATGGTTCTTAGAGTATATCAAAATATCATCTATAAATACCACCACTAACTTATCCAAATAAGGCCTGAACACCCTATTCATCAAATCTGTAAATGCTGCCGGAGCATTTGTAAGATCAGATGGCATCACAAGAAATTCATAGTGGCCATACCTTATTCTAAAAGTAGTTTTGGCCACATCCTTTTGATTAATTCTCAGCTGATGATATCTAGACCTCAAATCAATTTTTAAAAACACCCGAAACTATTGTAATTGATCAAATAGGTCATCGATACGCGGCAAAGGATATTTATCCTTAATTGTAATTTCATTTAGTTTACAGTAGTCCACACATAGCCGCGGAGATCCGTCCTTCCTTACAAACAACATCGGCGCTCCCCATAGAGACATGCTCGGTCTAATGAACTCATTTTCTAACAACTCATGCAATTATAATTTCAATTCCTTCAATTCAGTGGGTGCCATACGATAAGGTGCTTTAGAAATTAGAACAACATTGGGAATAACCTTAATATCAAATTCAATTTCCTTGTGAGGAGGTAGTCCAAGCAACTTTTTTGGAAATACATCCTCAAAATCACATACTACCAAAATATCTTTAGCCAACACACTATGACTCCTAATAATGTTGGCATATGCCAGGTAATCTTGGGATCTACTTTTCGTCAAATGTTTAGCATGCAAAGCAGAAATCATCATAGGCATTTCCTTTCTCCTAATACCCTGAAATGAGAAGGATTCAATTCCAGGGATATTGAAACACACCCTCTTTTGAAAGCAATCAATATTGGCATAGTATATTGCCAGCTAGTCCCTTCCTAAGATGACATCAAAATCATCCATATCTAGTAATATCAATTCTACCAACATACATTTTCCATCCACCTCAACCGCACACTTTGGCTACACAATGTGAGTCACTACCGAGGACTCGATAGGGGTTAATGCAGCTAAAGAGAAATCCAAGATTCTCAAGGTAGATACAATATAACGTACAAATTGTGGGGAAACAAAAGAGTATGTTGTGAGATCCCAATCCAAAATTATGATAAATGCAGAGTAATTAAGTTGATAACAATCATAATTAGGCGTAAGAATAAGGGATAAATGGGTACCGAAATAAAAAGGAGCGAATAGGAAGAAAATTTGATCAGCGCTCGAGCACCGGTAAGGCACAAATCTACGAAAGTTATGCTCGAGGGACTGCCTGAGGCAGAGCGGGGGTGAGGGATTTACGAGAGGCCAGCACTCGAGGACCGCTCGAGCGTCAACCGAGGTTAAAAATGCGCAACCTTGCGCTTGATAACCGCTGGACTGGCGCTCGAGCGCTAGTCCCGAAGCAGCTACGTGATCCCTTTTTCCTTCGTTTTTAAAAGGGAATGGGGGAGAGGGGGATCAGCAGAACCGAGTAGTAGCCATGAAGGGGAGAAGGAGGAAAAGGAAAAGGAGAAGGAAGAGGGGAAAATCTAATGTTATGATCCGATCTGGGTAAAAGTAACTATAGATTGAGCTCAGGCAAGTGACTTCGAACATTATTTACCATTTTTACAGTATTTTAATATCTAACATATTGTATTTATGCTTTAAATTTATGGTTTTGCATGTTTACTATAAATAATACCTATTTCTCCTGATTAATCGAATAGATTTTGTGCTTACTTGTATATACTGCTAAATATACCTCTTATTTTATGAAAATACATGTGTTTGGTGTTTGTTTATCGTCTAAAATTTTTAACGAAACCCTGAGCACGAAAATGAAGGGATTTAACGGTTTTAATCCAAAATTTCTGATATGTTAAAATTAATCTGTAACGTAACAATGTCTAGGATGTAATTTATGTCTAAAAAATTTACACAAATTTATGCTGTTAAATTTGTGAGAATTTTCGAAGCAAACTGAAGGGTTACAATCTATTACTGTATATTTTGAAGCAAAATGAAGAGTTATTATGAAAGTTTAATAAGTTTTCAGTTACAAAATAGGAAGAAAAATATTTCTGATCCTGTTAATTTGGACCCGTTACTAATATACAATCAGATTAGGTTCTCCGGCATGTCTTAAAATGTTATAATGGTAATTAAGGATAACTATATCTATGGAGTTATATGTGGTCCGCCTTTCCTTAGGGTGTTAACCTAGAGGGTAGTTACTGTTATTGGTCGACACCCCAGTCCTGAATCCCATGAGAGGGGATAGATCCCATGAGAAGGGATATCCTATTCCTGTTGCTGGCCTTGGATTGTATGGAGTGAATATAATCTATCATCGATTATTCACCCCCTATACTAGTAGGGTCTACTGGTTGGGTCCTTTATTGATAGAAAAAGAGATTTTCTATAATTCATAGATTTTATATCGGTTTTTGACTTTTGATATATGTTTACTGATTTATGATTATTGAAGCATGATTATACTGATTCATGATTTCTAGTGCATATTTAAATAGAATTATGCTCTATTTTTGTTTCCATAGATGCCTCCGTTCTTCTGATTACCGTGGTTTTTGTCCTAGAATACTTATGTTTCGCATGAAAGCATGAGTTATGATTATCGAGACCTATTTATATGGAATTATACTTTTCTCATGATTTATGTATATGTTTATGTTCCCTGGCATCTCTGTGATCTTCTGCATTGATGTTCTTCTATCGTTTTCCATAATCACTATGATTATCATTGAATTATGCTTTCTTTGTTTTCATGCATTCTTCTACTACTGCCATAATTGGATATTTCCTTGTTACTGCTCATCTGCACTTTTATTCTGTATGAACACTGTATATTCTACATGTTTTGGTACCTTGTTTGATTTCACTTCACTATTTACTATTCTGCCCTCTAGATGAGACTATAGAGTTAGTACCAGATGAGAAGGAGTGATTTAAAATTTAGCCTGAAGACTTTTGGAGACCTGAAGTATTTTGGAGACCATGAAAAGAAACAGTTTGAATGTAAATATTGGATTTTGTATATGGATTTAGTATATAAAATGTATGTGATGCAAGTGATGAAATAGAAAATTATGCTTCCGTAGGTTTATAGTTCTGCTTCCACTATATGTTTTCTGGATTTTATACAGGTCCTAAATAACATCTCGATCCCAAACTGTTAGTATAGTGGATGGGAAAATGTGAAATATAAGCCGCAGGGAATTATATGGTGTCTGCGGTCCTGTGTCTGAAATGAGAATTCCCGTTGATGGATATTATGATGATATTATTTTGTATATTTGCAAGTTATAAGTAGGATTTGTATTTTCATTTAGCCCAATTTTAGGGGAGACTCTATTTGTATTCCCCCAGAACTTTAGATTGTTAGTTGGTCTTAGGCTTCTGTTTTCTATAATGATAAAAATTTCTGAGGAAAAAATGCCCCCCTTCCGTTACATGTATAGACCCAGAATCAAATAAAATAGAGGTTGGAACTCCACAGATAAGAAAGGTACCTTTAACCACATTTGGAGACATTTCAAGGTCATGTACTGTCACTACGAAAACCTTAATTGCAACTATTGGCTTCCTTGCTTCAACTCTTCTTGGAAAAGAACAATCTTTTATTAAATGACCCTACTGCCCATAGTTAAAACATGCCCCAATCGCCTTAAAATAGGGTCTCCTAGCATGGTTTTTCCCACAATATAATTAGTAACAAATGTTTAAGGGTTTGTCATTAATTGGGTTTCAACTATACTCTTCCCCTTAACTGCTGTCTTTGCCTTCTTAGATGTACCTGAGGGTGCCACATTTGATCTGAAGCTAAAACATGTCCGGCTAGCAGCCTTCTTCACGAAAAATGTATGTGTCTCCAACTCTTTCTCAAATATTAATGCCCGATCTAAAATGTCCGCATACGTCTGAAGCTTTTGGGTCATTAACTGCCTTCTAATATCGTCCCTTAGTCATTGCTGGAATTTCTTCGCTTTCCTTAATTCATCATCTACAAATTAAGGCACAAAATGAGACAGCTTTGTAAACCTTGCATCATATTTAGCCACCGTACGGGTCCCTTGTCTAAACCACATAAACTCCCTCTCCTTCTGATCATGAAGACTGGAGGGGAAGTATTTTTCCATGAATGCCTCCTCGAACATACCCCAAGTGATTTCTTCATCGGGCACCCCAAACACCCTCTTTTACATAGCCCACCAACTATCGGCCTCTCCCTCCAATTTGTAGGCCGCAAAGGTAACTTTTTTCTGATTACAGCATGGTATCATCGTGAAAATCTTCTTCATTCTCCTAATCCAAATATTAGCTTTGGCTGGATCCGATTCTCCTGAGAATTTCGGCGCTCTTTCCACTTGAATTTATCATATGTTGTTGGGGCAGGATTTACCAGAGCTGGCTCTGGTGTTGGGATCAGATCCATATAGCATTGCTCCATGGACTCTATTATGTTCGTCATCCTTCCCAACTGATTTATGTACTCTACTTCGCAATTAGGGGGCATACCAGCGCCACCCAACCCTTTCTTCTACTTCTTCTACTGGCCATTTATATCCTATTATGGAGAACAATGCAATTTTAGCAAACCTAGAAAATCAGATTATAAGGAGAGTTCACAATTATTTAGGAAATTTAGGACCGGTCTCAAGGTTTGCACCTAGACTTCCTATTTAATATTTATTATCCTTAGTCTGGTCCTGCCTATGCTTTCGCTTAATGATCAACCATTCCTAAGATATCTCATTTTTTCTCTCTGATACCAGCTATGATGGAGTGAATTTGTTTTTAACACTTTTAAATCCTCCCATCAGAATTTGTCCGAAGCTAATCCCTAAGATGAAATAGTCAAGGGAGATGGTCCATACTGGACCAACACATGCAAGCATACAAAATATAGACTTTTATGTATACATATATTCACAATACATACCAGGATCATCCAACGCCATGTAATATTCACGGCTCCAACTCTTTTAACATTTCATTTCATTAAACCAAAATTCATACGAGATGCCATTTTAAAACCTAATCATAACCAAAAGTTAATGGCAGAAGTAGATCTATTCCAAAATGTATACAAGTGGAAGAATAGTCATTCATTCATTCAAAGCTTAAGAATATTACATCAAAATCCTCAAAAATCTTCAACAGGTTTTTCGATTCCAAAATCCCTCATTGCTAAGCTTTATCTATTCCTACTCATCTGATACTAATTCTACAGTTTCATCTGAAGGGAAAAAATTATAATAGAGTGAGCAGAAACTCAATAATGTACCAAAAACTTGCAATCTAAATCATAAATGCGATAACACAAAGCCATAGAAAATATTGGAGTTCATGATCAATACCGATTTTGAAGTTCTTAATTTGATGCAATTTTCTGAAGTTCATAGTTTAATGCAAATTACCAGAGTACAAAATTCTATATTTTAATGTCAATTTTTTGATGTACAAAGTCCAGCGTCAAAATCTTAAGTTCACAATGCAATATCAAATTCTGAAGTTCTTGTAAAGGGTCAAATTTCTGAAGTCCACAAGGCCATGTCATTTTCATTGTCCAAAGGGACCTAGGCTAGTAGACCCTACTGGCCAAGGGGGAGAGTAATCAAGGGTAGATTGTATTCACTGCACACAATCAAAGGTCGTAGTTCAAAATCATATCCATTTCCATTTTCATTCAGAATTGAAAGTCCAAAGTTTCATATTTCTTTCCTCTCTTTACGTCCCAAGGAGGGGTGGACCACGTATCATATCATGGATGGAGTTAACCTTGATTACCACCGTAACATTCTAAGGCATATCGTAGAACCTTATCTGACTGTATCATAGTTTTAGGTCTGAAGCACTTATTCAAAGTTTAAACAAAATTCATCATATTTCAAGGCTGATTCAAAGTTTACAAATTTCCATGATTCGGTTAGATTCAAAGGCCTTTATATTTTTTAACATTCCAGTTTCTATATATAGGATTTCCATGCAAGGCAATCCGGTCATAAAATAAACAGAAGCGTGGGTCTACATGTAAAAATCAAAGTCAAGAGTTATTTTCGTGCAACGCAGTTCCAATTATAATTTGAATAATAAAGCATGTGCTAAAACATGAAATCAGAGTCAGGAATTATAGATTTTTAAAATATGAAACTTAGTTCAGAATCATAAAATTCATGCATGCTTCGTAATGAAACTCAGGAAATGGGATTTAGAACATAATTATCAAAGTATGACATAAAAAACAAGCTCCAAAGTACTCATGCATTAAAACATTCTTAAAACCTAAACTTAAAATGGAGAGTACACTTGCCTGATTTCCAAACTCTTCACTTTAACTGGCCTAAGGCTCCCTCTTCCCCTTTGTCTCTTACTTCTTCTTTCTTTCATAGATTTTCTAACTCATTTCTTAGACTAGGAGCTCAGTATTTATAGAGGATGGGTTATGTAAGAGTTAGTAGGGTAAGTTGCCTACTTGTACTTTCTATTTCTAGAACGTTAGCAAGGTAGGTAGGAGTGGTTTACCTACTCTGGGTAAGTAAAAATTGTCAACGAGGTAGGTAAATCTACTCTGGCTATTAACAAATTTGGTCTTAATCCAATTTCAATTTACTCCGGTTGTTTGCAATTGTAGGTAAAGGATTTGACAACTTCATTCCTTATTGTCAACATCATACACTCTGGCTTTATCCATATCATCAACGATATCCATCATTAGTTTATTATGTGTTTCGACCGGTCATCAACCCTGGCTTCATTTCTACATCATTTCCGGCCATCATACTAGATTATCACTCCGGCCTCCTTACAATACCACATCAAATCGGCCTCCATCACACACTAGGCCACTCTGGCCTTAACACATCCACAAAGCACTCCGATTTTCCATCACTTTAGCTCCAGCCTCACCAATCATCAAATTCGGCCGGTCACGATGAACTCCGGCCCTCCTTCTCACCATCTAATTCGACCCTTTATATTATCAACATCAACTTTGGTTTCTATTTTCTTCAATCTTCAATCCGACTTCTATATCTACATCTACTACGGCTTCCATGTCATCATCTACTTCGGCCTCCATTACCTCATCATTAACTTAGGCCTTCCATCAATTCCATCCATGTTGGCCTCATCTTCTTAAGTTCGGCCTCCCACAACTCACAAGGCTACTCCAGCCTCCAAGCTCCTTCTCCACTCTAGCCATCACCATTACCTCTCAACGTCGGCCTCATCACAAGACCACTTCGG
>JAOVVI020011702.1:0-12538 GCA_028571085.2 Nepenthes alata | reverse complement strand
ATTTTCGACGCCATACGGTGTGGGCGAAGTGCTGGGTGACCAGGTCACTGGGTGGACATATTAGATGTCCCAAATTGCTCCCAACAGTAGCACCGGGTCGACAGGGGAACTTGACCATCAAAATGAAACAACCCCGTAGCGGGCACAATCTGGTAAGACAACCGATCTAGTCCTATTGAACCCGGAGGATCCAAAAAGGTGCGTGTAGATTGGCAGCTCCCTCAATGTAATACTACGCGACGAGCTGATCACGTTCTTACGATAGAACGTCAACATCTTCGCATAGACTCCCGCTGACATGCCTGTGATTTTGGCCGGAGTAATGGTCCACAAGTTGGGTCTTAATTCTGACTGCAAACCCGTCAAATTGAAGCAGAGAAATCACTCGGTGAAAATGTTGGTCGCCATCCGGGAGGAAGTAAATAAGTTACTGGATGCCGGCTTCATTAAGGAAGTCTAATACCCAGACTGACTTTCTAATATCGTCATGATAAAAAAAGCAACAAGAAATGGTAAATGTGCGTTAATTTTACTGACGTTAACAAAGCCATCTTGAAAGACAGCTTTCCTTTACCCAGGATCGACCTACTGGTAGATTCTACATCCAACATGAGCTATTAAGTTTTATAGACGCGTACTCGAGCTACAACCAGATCCGGATGAGACAAGAGGATGAGGAGTACACCTCGTTCATGACGGACCAGGGCACTTATTGTTATAAGGTAATACATTTTGGTCTGAAGAACGCGGGAGCCAATTACCAGCGGCTTGCAAATAAAATATTTGAGAAGTAGATCGGCTGAAATATAGAGGTGTACATCGACGACATACTCGTTAAGAGCAGGACCACTAGCGACCATATTTGCCACACTCAGAATCATTTGAAATACCTCGTGCACATAAAATAAAGTAGAATCCGGCCAAGTGCATCTTCGGAGTGCTCAGGAAAGTTTCTAGGTTTCATCATCTCTCAACGAGGGATGAGGCAAACCCGGAGAAGATCAAGGTCCTCGCAGACATGACTCCACCGTAGAGCATCAAGGATGTCCAGCGACTAACCAGCCGTTCCTTAAGGCTCTAAGGGGGACGAAGTCAAACGGCTTCAATGGACGGTGGAGTACCAGGCAGCCTTCGATGAGTTGAAGCAGCATCTGACGAACACGCCATTACTGATGTCACCCAATGATGGAGAGGAGCTATACCTTTACCTGGCGATGTCAGAGGTGGCCCTCAGTTCCATCATCATACGCCAGGATTCTGACACTCAACTGTCGATCTACTACGTGAACAAGACATTGACCAGCCCAGAGACGCACTACCAGCATGCGAAGAAGTTAGCTTTAGTGCTTGTTTTCTCCACTCAAAAATTGAGACCGTACTTCCAATCGCACCGCGTGATTGTTCTCTCCGACCAGCCTCTGAAGTGGATTCTTCATAAATCCAACGTTTTTAGGAGGCTGGTGAAGTGGTTTATCTAATTGGGAGATTTCGACATCAAATTTCGGCCGAGACTGGCCATTAAAGGGCACGCTCTGGTCTACTTCATCGTCAAGACTACGACTCAAATTCTTGAAGAACAGCCTCTGAGGATACAGGACAACATGAGGGAGTGTCGGAATGGGTCCTCCACGTAGATGGATCATCTACGGACTCAGGTAGCAGTGCTTGGGTGGTCCTCAAGACCCTTAACAGGTTTGAGGTGAAGTACTCCCTTAGGCTCGACTTCATGGCCACAAATAACATTGCTGAATATGAAACCTTATTATCCAGGTTAAGACTAGCCAAAGAATACTCAGCTAAATGACTGATTGTCTACAACGACTCTAAACTAGTCATAAACCAAGTTAACGGGTGTTTTGAGGCGAACAACCCACACTTGGCCAAAGTAAAGGAGGCCGCCCGGAGTTTTGACAGGCTGACCCTGGTCCATGTTGCAAGAATTGAGAACTGAAAGGCCGACAAACTCGCCAGAGCGGCGACTACCGAAAACCTAGAGCAGTACTCAAGGGACATGCGGGAGGTTCTAAGTGCTCCAAGCATAAAAGAATAGGAAGCGATGTAGATCTCCATAACAGAAAATTGGATGACGCCATACCAAAGGTATCTGACAGACGAAGCACTGCCAGAAGACGAGGATGAGGCCAAGTAAATCAAGAAAATGGCTGGCTGGTACACTGTACTTTATGGACGGCTGTATTGCCACAGTTACTAGAATCCGTATCGCTGGTGACTCACCCTCGAGGAGGCTGACTACGCCTTGGGAAAAGTCCTCATTGGGATTTGCGGATCACACGTCGGCAGCAAGAACATTTCATTGAAGATCATACGATAGGGCTACTACTGACCGTCAATGGAAAATGATGCACTTGAGTTCATAAAGAAGTATGAGAGCAGCTAAGTTCACGGCAACCTTCACCACTAACCGTTCACTGAGTTGAAGTCCCTCCAGGCTTCTTGGCCCTTCGCGCAATGGGGGCTTGATATTCTTGACCCGTTTTTCATTACAACGGGGCAAATGAAGTTTATTATTGTAGGTATCGACTAGTTCACCAAGTGCGTCGAGACTATCCCACTGGCCAAGATCACGAAGCACAATGCTCTTGAATTCATTCACCAGAATATAATCAGTAGGTTTGGCATTCCAATGGTCATAGTGACTGACAATGAAATCCAATTTTTTAAAATACGCATCACCAAGTATTGGGTCTGCCTAGGGATTAGGTTGGTCCACACTTTGATAGTGTACCCTCAAGCGAATGGACAAATGGATGTCACAAACCGCACACTACTGTACGGTATTAAGACCAAGCTGCAGGACGCAGGGGCTCCTGGGTGGACAAATTGCCCTCCGTCCTCTGGTCTTACCAAACGAGTCCAAAGAAGCCAACTTGCGAGACACCCTCAACCTCTGCTACAGGACTGAAATGGTAATTTCGATTGAGATCAGGCTTTCCAATCTTATGGTCAAATCCAATGACCCGTGAGGTAACTCCCAGAAAATTCAAAAATACCTAGACTTGCTAGATGAAGCCCAAATGCTACCAAGATGCGGACAATAGCCCACCAATAGCGAATCATCCGCTATTACTACAAGAAGGTAAAAGCGCGGTAATTTGATATTGAAGACTTGGTCTTGCGATACATCGAGGCTACAGGCAAGATTGTTAATTGGAATAAGCTTTTTCCAAATTGGAAAGGGCATTTCCTAGTCTCCGTCGTCATACAAAATAGAGAATACAAGCTACAAAATCAAGACAGAATGTTGGTTCAACGGACGTGAAACGTGATCCACTTCAAATGCTACTTGCAGTAATGGTCTAGGTAGGTAGTTCACGTGTTTGTATATAAGTGCATGTATTCAATTTTCAATTAATAAAAAAGTATTCTATTTTGTACGCTGTGTTTGGTTTTCTTCTTTTTATATATATTGCATGTTTGAATGTCTTTCTTGTTGCAGGGCTAAGTGATCTAGACTGTCCCTAAGACGGGTGGATTTTCACCCACTTGTTACTAAACCCTGGTCAACCAAACATCTAATGAGTGGTTGAATTTAAATTCTAGTCATCCAGGCAGCCCATAAGCAGTCGTATTTAAACCTTGCTCATCCAAGTAGCTCAATAATGGTAAAAATCTTAGGGGGCTTGTACAGCACACGCGACAACCTCCTTCACAAAGAGATAGCGTGATCAGTCACTGATGGTTCATAGGATAAAGCACTCCTCCAAAGTTGTCCGCCTAAGTCTACACTTGGGCAATGCAACCAAGCCTTACTCATGCCCAAGCCTTACACTTGGCATGACATCAATAACAACCTTGATGTCTCCCTAAGGACCCATATCCTTTGGGAAGTGCCAGTAGCGCCTTGAATAAGGCAGACAGCCAACTTGCGAATGATACACCAAGTTGGCTGGCTAGTATAATAACGGACAATTTGAAAAAAGCAATAAAAGTAAAAATACACGACGTTAATAAAAACACTCATTTTATTGCTTGTGACAATATACATTTACATCAATGAACAAAAAAAAGCTAAGGAGGCGGTGGTGGCTCACGACTGCTTCGTGGATCCCTCACGAGGCTCTCGTGATGCTGGGCAGACCGGTTCGTTGGGTCAAGAAACTCCACTGGAAAATTGGGGTCAATCGGCCGTACAATACGCCGGCAAATATTGATCCCCTCCCATAACCGAGCCGTATCATGTCGAAGACCTCGCGAGGGCGAATGCGAAGGCTCGCTTTGTTCTCCAAAGTGGTCATCTGCTCCGCAAGCTGGTCGATGTGTCTCTTAGCCCGTTCAGCCTCCTCCTTTAGGCAAGCATTCTCCTTCTTCAGTCGGTCGTTCTCCTCCACTAGGCCAGCCACCATAGTATCCTTCAAGCCAGCGTTCTCTTCTCTTAGCCTGGCATTCACTGCCTCCAAACCTACCAGCAAAGACTCCAAGGCGGTCGTGTCCTCCTGATACTCTGCCTTCAGAGCCTCCAACTCCGCATCGAGCTAGGCTATCTCCATCCCGATTAGAGATCACCTTATTTCTCTTACCGAGTGCCTTAATGACTGCGCTTGTGACTTTATTAGTCTGTGAAAATAATAAATGTCAACGACAGCAAAATCAAAGGTAAAGCAAGTTACAAGATTATACCTGTCAAATCCTTCGCACCAGCCTTTCTGACCTGACGTGCAGCCTTGGTTCCAATGGCGGAGGACTAGAAGTGGACCCCTCCTGGGCAAGATTGACTGTGGCCTCCGCCGCAAGCTCCTCTGGTAGCTCCTTCGAAAGATCTTCCGTCCCAGTCGGCTCTCTAACAAATGGCTCCTCCTGCCTCTCCACAATCGCTCCAACATCCTGAATAGACTCACTAGCGGTTGGTGCACCTTGCACCTCCTGGCGCTCCCCAGTAGCAAGCTCCTCCAATGATACAGCGATCAATACAAGAGGAGGCATAACAGGCGCCTCCTTCGGTTCCCCGGATGGCATCTCCTCTGGCGGATCAACGGTCCACTCCACTATGGGCTCCGTAGGAAGCTCCATTGGCACCAAGTGCTTCGGCTGCGACAAAGCCAAAATGACGTAGCCTGCGAAGGAGCGCAATCTAGCCCTATAGGCCTCATTAGTAGACTCAAAACAGCCCAGATCGGAGTTATCGCCAACTCCTGAAAGTTGGCCAGCCAGCACACTCCCTGGCTCAGAGGAGGAGGATGAAGAGGGCATCACCATCATCTTCACCACTGGACCCTCAGGAGACTCCTCACTGGGTGACTCTTTGATCACGAGGGCCCCAACCTTCCTTTTCTTGCGAGGCTCCCTCATCTTCTGTTCGGGAGAAGGAAACCCCCACTTAATTTTTTTGGCCTCGGAGCGAGAGAGCATGTGGTCCCTCCTGAACTCCGCAAGGTGGCCCTCAACCAACTTGGTCAGCCACTCGAGGGACGCTGTCTCTTCCTCAAACAGAGTCCCAATGTTGATATTGGGTACCTTGCCCCACCCCCTGGCCAACGGCCAGGACACACCTATGTGGATAAAGAAAAATCGGTTCTTTCAGTTCTTCAATGAGCCGTATATGGTTGAACTTACCTAAAGACTGCCGCGTGGGGCCAGAGAGATACACTTAGGGATTTTCGTAATAATTTTTGTAACAAAGGAAGCCATTGAGGTGGAAGTGTAGAAAGTAGCAGAACGCTTAGGGATTCTTCAACAAGGAAAGATGAAGAAAAGCGTGAGAAATTCAAAAATAAAATGGACGAATAACTTAAAGGACAGTGTGAACGCAGAGCACACTAACTGTCTCATAAATATGCGCCATCGTTGCTGCCACGTGTCATTTTCTGAACGGATGCCATCGAATCAGATCCTCTGACACATTAATTATTGGGACCTTGAATTTACTGTGTGCAGACACGTGGCCGCCTTTTTGTCTGACAGGCTGGCCAGTAATGGTCCGTCATTCCAACTCCCATGAGTCCTCCGAATTTTGGCCTAGACGGTCAACGAATCCGGTCAATGTGTTCTTCTACAGTTTTTCAAATTTTAACCTAGATGGTCAACGAATCCAGTCAGCTTTTCAGAAGCACTCCAGGCTTTGTCCTAAATAGTCAACAATTCTGCCACCAGTTCAATAGATCTTAACGGGCGACAACCAAACATGTCCCATCATGAACATGCTGAAAGTCAAAACTCAGACCACCAGTATGGGGGGCTAGTGATTGGTACACCTAAGTGGGCTGGTCCAAAAAAAATGATCTGAATCCACAAAGACCCATATACGCGTTTGAACGGTCAATGCCAGACGTTGGCTAGATGAGAGGCCAAATTGGGCAGCTAACAGGCTCCCGATGAGACGGTTAATATTTCTATTGATCGGAAGTGCTACAGTTGGCCAGCCTAAGAGAGCATGCCTCATATGGGCCCACACCTCTGTACACGACCAGTAACGGCACTCTTCTCTGATTTCATGTCTTTCCAGAAGGCAATCTTCACTGTAATGGGTACCAACAGATTTAACGTACGTCTCATGAAGAAAGCGTCAGATTCTCTCTTCCTACCTACTACAAACCCTAACGGTAACAATATGTAAAAGGAAGGTGAGTAATCCTGGGAGCCATGACCAACATTAAAGCTCCCTACCAGGAAAGAAAGTAATCCCAATCGATTACAAAAATCAAGCCTCCCTGCCTAAGGAAGGTTGTCCAACATATTGCAAAAATAAGCCTTCCTACCCAAGGAAGGTCGTCTAGTATTTCATCTATAAAAGCCCATGGAGTCTTCACTCCAGGGCACGCTCACCTCTAAAACTATAAATGCTCATTGTTGAGATCACATTACTCAGACTACAGAGGCTCCCTTTTCTTCTTAAAAGCTATTGTAAGCTCGCATAGAGTTCTGATAGTTATTCAAACTCACACGCTTACAAAACTCTGTCTCTCTCCATCTCTCACTACGTTACTTGCGAACACAGCGTTGAGAGTCCGCGCTCCTCACGAGCTACAGAAAAGCCTCTCGTGTCAAGAACTAAACCCCCATCCCAAATACTCTTTATCTTCTCATTGCTCCCATTTTTTTACCTTCTTAAAAGTTTGAATATCGATTATTGACTTGAATGTCGAAATATTTTTGGTGAAATAACATCCCGCCGACACCTGACCTCTTATTTGCTATAGCGTGCAGGATCCGGACTTAGATGACGAAGCTGAATTAAGACGACCTAACTGATCCGAATCTGTTTAAAATTTGAATCTATGGACATATAAGGTTATAAATTTTGGTCTAAACTCAGCCCAAGTTTAGATCGAATTCAATTTCGATCAACTCTATTATCTATCTCTTATTTATTAGGGATCTAGGTTTACGTAAGTGGCTTAGGACTACTCTAACATTTTTATGAAAATGCCAGGCTTCGGTATCAAAATTTTCTATGCCAGACTCTTGCATATACGTTTTCTTTTGCATATACAGAGGGATAAAGGAGTATTATATAAGCATTTGATTATTGTAGGTAGTCTGATTTGATGAAACCGGATCGCCATTTAAATTGTGAGAAAATTATTTATAAAAAATAAATAAAATGTAATAATGCTGAATTATTTAAAAAATCTGATAAAACTATTTAAATTGATGTAATCCCAATATTCGTCACTGTAAAAACTCCATTGGCATGAATCTACAATAACCATGAACAATCTGACAATCTAAAAGCAAATCAAGAACAAAATCTGAATGCAGTAAGCAGAGCTTCTTCCAAGAGAAACTCGGACTGTTCCATCAACTCAGGACTCAGTCTAAACATCAAAACGCAGAACTCCATCTGATTCAGAGCCCCATCGCCGTCGAGATCACCTTCCCTCAACATATTTCTCAGATCGTCGTCCGTCAAATCTTGCAAACCCAGAAGCGCCGAGTTCCTCTTCAGGCTCTCAACCGTGATGACGCCTCTGTCTCCGTCCATCAGCAGCTGAAACCCATTGCACAGCTCCCCGATCAGCCCCTCGCCGCCCAACTTCTCTGCCATCACCGGAAGCAGATCCTCGAAATTCGACGCATTCTGAGCCGCCATTAATTGCCGGAAAGAACTGAAAGTTTTTTTTTTAATTCTGGTTTTGATTTCTGATGAGAAAAGGAGGGAAGCTTTTGAGCGGCGAAATGGTGTGTGGGTGACGAAGGGATAAATAGGCGAAAGCGTGAAGGAGGAGATGGTGGGGGCAAGTGCCGGGAAGGCACGGAGGTGTAGAGAAGACAACTCACGGACAGTTATGAAAGCAATCCGCCGACCGTGTGGCTGAAATTGCTGGTCGCTTTCTTAGAAGATATTGATCGGGTAATTCGGCCTTTCTGTTTTTTTTTTTTAATAAAATATTTGGGACAGATGTCATAAGATGACGTTTACTCTCTTAGTTTTAATTATTGATTTTTAAATAAATTATTATAATAAAATAATTAATTTTTAATCTTTAAAATTATTTAAATTATAATTATTTATTTAAAAATAAACTATTAAAATTAAAAAAAATAAATTATTTAATCTCTTATGAATATGAAATTTCCCTCAATCTATAATCGGATGGAATCTTATTCTGATATCTCCAAAAATAATAAAAAAATTTAAGAAAAATAATTGCTTCCAAGAGAAGAAATCAATTTTTTTTTTTTAAAAAGGAAAACAAATATATGTTGTTGTTATAGAGAAACTTCCAATGTAGACTACACTAAAATCATTAATAAAATAGTTAGCAAAAGGACAAGCTTCAAGTTGGATTTATTCAGACTTTACATTCATTCAATAAAAATATTTATTTTTATTAGTCAAAGGCTAATATTTTATTTTAAAATATTTTTAATATTTAAATTTTAAAATTTTTTTATCTATTGTACCCGTGGCGTCTTTCCTCCAATCGTTCATATAATTGTTGGTGTAAATTACAAAAATTATGAGTTGTGTCGGCACAGTCCGATTGGACCACAGGTCAACACCATCGTGAGCCACTTATTGTGTGGCCTAATATAGTCTAAAGTGTTAAAACATGCTGTGAACGATCTAATTCTATTCGCCATGGGCCCTGCTTAGCACAATTCATAATTGGTCAGATTGTGTCATATTACAAATGGTGTGACCTATTTAATACCTCTACCAGTTCATAAAGAAGGGAAATGAGGTTTGGTTTACTTATTAAAAAAATATATAGCTTTGACTTTGGCCATTTTCTTTTATAGCGGCTTAATGTCTTTAAAAGTAATAATTTTTGCCGAAATCCCTAATAGATTGATTTGGGGGCATATGGATTTTTGTGTAGATATATTTAATATATTTTGAATCTTTATTATTAAATTAAAATTTAATAATAAAAATTTTAAATTATAAAAAATAGTATATAGTTTGCACAGATATTTTTTCTATAATATTAATATTTATTAAATATTTGATCAAATGGTAAAAAAAATTTTAAAGAAATATTTATTTGGATGATTTTTTTTTTAGTTCTAAAACTCATCTTCAATATATTTTTTTAAAAAATGCAAAACTGTATTATGTAATTTATAAATATATAAAAACTGTTCATTACAAAAATTATAGAAAATTAATATAGTTTTTGTGTCTCGTGTCCCCGATTGTTGTACGGATTAGGGAGCCTTCCAATCTTTCGTTGCGGGTCGATCAGGATTGAGTCCTGTCTCTGTCACTGATAACCAAAAACCTGCACAACAGGAACCACAAACAAGGTGTCAGATGACAACGGGGGCCTATCCCCCTTTGACACTCCGACGCTCCAGTCAGAAATCTTCTGCAATAAACGGAGGAATGTACGTTTAAAGGTAAACGTGGCGAGAATGCAAATATGCAGCGATGAGGGGAGTATGAGAGGGATGTATTTGGAGGCTTGAGTTTCGTGAATGAGCCCGGCGGAAGGGCAGTTTACCTGTACACCCGCGGAGGGTGGCTTATTGGTGCGCCCGTAGACGGTGACTTAGAGGTGCACCCGGTAGAGAGGTGGCTTATAGGTGCGCCCGACAGAGAGGCGGTTTATAGTTGCGCCCGTATAGGACGACTTAGAAATGCGCCCGCGAAGGACGGCTTAGAGGTTTGCCCGTGAAGGACGGCTTAGAGGTGCGCCCAGCAGAGGGGCGACTTAGAGGTGTTCCCGACAGATGACAGCTTAGAGGTGCGCCCGTGGATGGCAGCTTACAGGTGCGCCCAGTAGAAGGGCGGTTTAGAGGTACGCCCAGCAGAGGGGTGACTTAGAGGTGCGCCTGACAGATGGCAGATTAGAGGTGCACCGGTGGATGGCAGCTTAGAGGTGCGCTCGGTAGAAGGGCGGTTTAGAGGTGTACTCAGAAGAGGGGCGGTTTATAGTTGCGCTCGCGGAAGGCGACTTTGAGGAGAAGGATTAAGTTACACTAGTGAGTCAACGTTCTAGTTACCTGAGCGGAGAGTTAACTCTTGGACTGCGAGCTCCTGACTCCAGGATAGAGGGATCGTGACTCCAAGACGGTGGGCTGATGGCCTCCTCACTGGCGGAGGGCAGAGGGCCTCCGGACGGGAGAGGACTGAGGGCCTCCGGACGGGAGAGGACAGAGGGCCTCCTAGTGGCGGATAGTCATTGGCCTCCGTACCTTTTGGAAGGAGGAGAGCTCCGTGTGTCCTGGATGGAGGGCTGAGGGTCTCCGTGCCTCGTGGAAGGAGGAGGGTTGAGGGCCTCCTGACGAGTGGAGGGCTGGCGGCCTCCAGATGAGCGGAGGGCTGAAGGCCTCCTAGCCTGTGGAGAGCCAATGGCCTCCGAACGGGAGGAGGGCTGATATCTCCCAACGGCGAAAGGCTGAGGGACTCCGAATTAGAGGATGGCTGAGAGCCTCCGGGCGGCGAAAGGCTGAGGGCCTTCGGATTGGAGGAGGGTTGAGAGTCTCCTGGCGGCGGAAGGCCACTAATGGCCTCCAAGCAGCGGAGGGCTGATGGCCTCCAAACGAGAGGAGGACTAAAAGCCTCAAGGACTCGATGTGGCCGAGGGGCCTTGGACGAGCGGAGGGCCAAGGGGCCTCCTGGATGAGAGGAGGGTTGAGGGTCTCCTGGCCGTCAGTCTGCTCTCATTGGAAATTGACTAGCAACGGCTATGTCCTTCTTCGTGCCATATGGAGCCTTATGGAGCTTCTTTGATCTTCTCCCGCTTGTCCCTTAATACTTGAAGGTGCTTACTTTTATACTGGGATTTGCAGATGCACTGTTTCTCCAAAAGTAATATAGGATTTTATTTTGAAGGAAGTATGTTGGATTGTTGGATTGCTGCGGGGCCTGACCCATTAGACCCATGGTTACTGGACCCATTACTAGCCTCCCATGCCAGTGGACCAAATTTTTGACTTTCGGCATGTTCATGATGGGACGAGACTGGCCACGTTGTCCCCTCAAGTCTAACCTGGATTCATTGACATAAAAGTTTGACTCTGGAGAGTGGATGGAACCAGTTTGATGGTTGACGAGCTTAGTTGACCACATGACTTGGTACGGTGAGCGGAACAGAGCCGAAAATATGGTTGTCTAATTTTGTTGACCAATGCGCTCGATTCCGGAGGGAAGTGCATAGTCGAAAAACCTGGTTGACTGGATCTGGTAACCAAAGCGCTCTAATCTAAAGTGTAGTGCAGAGCTGAAAAGCTTTGTTGGCCGATTCCGCTGGCCAAAGCCCTCTAATCCGGAGAGTAGTTCGGTGCAAAGAATCTTGTTGATCGGATCCGTTGAAGTGCTCAAATCCGGAGAGCAGCTCAGAGTAGAGAATCTTTGTTGACCGAATCTGTTGACCGGTGAAATGCTCCAATCTAGAGAGTAGCACAGAGTCAAAAATCTTTGTTGACCGAAACCATTGACCAGCGAAGTGCTCAAATCCTAAGAGCAGTTCAGAGCTGAAAATCTTTGTTCATCGGAAGCATTGACCAGCGAAGTGCTCGAATTCGGAGAGCAGTTCAGAGCCAAAAATCTGTGTTGATCAGAAAAGTTGACTGGCAAAGTGCTCAAATCCGAAGAGCAGTTCAAAGCCCTTTTTGTTAACCGGATCCATTGACAAGCAAAGTTCTCGAATCTGAAGAGCAGTTAAGAGCCAAAAATCTTTGTTGACCGGATCCGTTAACTGGCAAAGTGCTCGAATCAGGATAGCATTTTAGAGCCAAAAATCCTTGTTGATCAGAAAAGTTGACCGACGAAGTACTCGAATTCGAAGAGTAATTTTACCGTAACTTTTATAGGGTATGCTGTCGTGCAACAGGTGGCAGCGGGATTGGCCTACTAACTGGAGTGATACTGTGTGGTGAAGATCAGGCCAGAGAAGATTTGGCGGCGAGCGCTCGGGCAGGCCAGAGAAGATCTGGCGAAGAGCTACAGCAGGCCAGAGAAGATCTAGTGATGATTTCTGGCATGCTGGAGAGATCTACGGCGATGAGCTCCGACAGGTTGGAGAAGATCTGGCGGCGAAGTGCTCCGGCAGGCCAGAGAAGATCTGGCGGCAAAGAGCTACGGCAGGCTAGAGAAGATTTGCAGGCAAAGAGTTACGACAGGCCAGAGAAG
>JAOVVI020011701.1:0-11966 GCA_028571085.2 Nepenthes alata | reverse complement strand
CGTCAAGATTAAATATCTTATTTATTTATTTTTGGCCAATAATTACCTTGATTATTCATACTTTCGGTCAGCTGATCACTTAGCCAATCAGCTGAACATTTTGTGAGAATGTTCCCGACTAGATTTGGTGTTTGGGCAATTCTCTTCAATTCATGTCACATTAAAGTATCCTTATTTAAATCATACCCAATACCTTTAATATTAGCTATTTTTATAAAAAAATATTATTGAGCTTATTTTTTTTATATTTTATATATAATTCTTCTTTTTATATAAAGATTTATTATAATTTTTTAAAAAAATAAAAATAGATAAAAATGGATATGACATATAAAAGAAGTTTGATTTTAAATAATAATATATATATATTTTTATTTTTGAAAAAACTCAACTAATAGAATATACGGATTCCCCCCCCCCCAACAAAAAGTAGTTACATCTTTTATTAAAAAGGAATCTATATTTATATGTTTCTCAATTATCAATCTGAAAATAAATAATTAATATTTAATTATTTTAAAATAATTAATTATAATTGATTGTTAAAATTTTAAAAATTATTAAAACTCTATTTCCGATGGAACACACGGTCAGAATTAAAGGAAGACGGATTGCTTCTGGTTTTAAAGGACTGTCATTCTGTGTTTTCTGCATTCAACTACCAAAGTTTGACTTGTCAAAGCCTCACATCTGTTTCTTATATTTATTCATTCATATTCTGCAAAAAAAATCAAAATCTGCAATTAAAACCAGAGGAATTTATTAGTTTGGAGCCGTAAATCCAAACTCTCTCGAACGAAATTTGAATTCTGTCGATGGCGTCGGTGGTTCCGGTGGCGTATCTGAACAGCAACACGTCGGCGAACTTGCCGGAGTGGCTGAACAAAGGCGACAACGCATGGCAGATGGTGGCGGCGACGTTGGTGGGCATGCAAGGGATGCCGGGCCTTGTGATCCTCTACGCGGGGCTCGTCAAGAAGAAGTGGGCCCTCAACTCCGCCTTCATGGCCCTCTACGCCTTCGCCGCCGTCATGCCGTGCTGGATACTCTGGGGCTACAAGATGTCGTTCGGCCACCGCCTCCTGCCGCTGTGGGGGAAGGCGGGGCTGTCCGCCTCCCAGGACTTCCTGATCACGCAGGCGTACCTGCCGACCACGCACTACAAGCACGGGGAGGTGGACGTGCCGGCTACGACGCCGTATTATCCGATGGCCACCATGGTATTCTTCCAGTTCGCATTCGCGGCGGTGACGGTGATGCTGCTGGCCGGATCGGTGCTGGCCCGGATGAGCATAAGGGCTTGGATGGCGTTCGTGCCGCTCTGGGTCACTTTGTCGTACAGTGTTGGGGCGTTCAGTCTATGGGGCGGCGGATTCCTCTACCAGTGGGGGATCATGGATTACTCCGGTGGTTACGTCGTCCACCTGGCCGCTGGCGCCGCCGGATTCACTGCCGCGTTTTGGGTATCTTCTGTTCATCTACTTCGTTTTAGTTTTTTCTTTTATTGTTTTTTTTTTAAATATTTTTTTCTCATTTTAAAAAAATTCCGGTGAAATTTATGGATAGTGAAACTCATCTTAATATCATTTATTTATTTTTTATAATATTTAAATTTAAACTATTTTTAATTTAACAGTAAAGATTAAAAAAATAGGTTCTTAAGAAGAAACGTCAACCCCAAATGCCGACCTACCCCAAATGCCCACCTTTTGATTAAGATAGAAGAAATATGTCATTTTTCAAATTAATAAGGTCTAAATTTTATTTCATTTATAACTAATAATAAATTTTTTGAAAGAAAAAACTTGTGCAACATTATCTTAAAAATAATAATTTGAAGAGATTTCCTTTTCTTTATTTAAATAACTATATGATGAGTATATCTATAGTGGGTTGGCCCAATAAGAAAAATGATTCATATCCACGAAGGCCCATATATGTGCTTGGACAATTAATTTCAGGTATTAATTGGATAAAATGTCAAATTGGACAATCAACAGGCTCTCCATGGGACGGTCAACATTTTTATTGATTTTGCATGGACCAGGCCCAATTGGGTTCATATCTCCGTACACGATCAGTAACGGCTCTCTTCCCCGATTTTGTGCTTTTTTAGAAGACAATATTCACTGTAACGGGTACCAATAGATTCAGCGTATATCCCACGAGGAAAGCGTCAGATTCTCTCTTCTTGCCCATTACAAATCCTAACGGTAAAAGATGTAAAGAAAGGCGAGTAATTCTGAGAGCCGTCACTACTTCCCGCCAATAAAGAAAGTAATCCCAATAGATTGTAGAAATGAAGCCTTCATACCCAAGGAAGGTTACCTGACAAATTATAGGAATTAAACATTCATGCACAAGGAAGGTTATCTAGTGTTTTATTTATAAAAGTCCATGAAATTTTCACTATAGGGTATCCTCATTTTTAGAACCATATGCGCTCACTGTTGAGATCACACACTCTCATTATTCAAATTTTAGAGGCTCTCTTCTTTTTTAAAAGCTCTCATAATGCTCTAACAGTTCTTCAAACTTTTACGCTTATAGAATTTAGACTTACACCCTGTCTTACTACGTTTCTTACGAACACAGTGTTGAGAGACCGTTCTCCTCACGAGCCACAAGAATGCCTCGTATATCGAGAACAAACCCCCATTTCAAACAATATTCATCTTCTTTCTGCTATCATTTCTAGTTACCTTCTTAGAAATAGAAACTGATTACTAATTTGAGCGTCGAAATATTTTCGATGAGATAATATTTTGCCAATACCTGACCTCTTGTTTGCTATAGTAGTGTGTAGGGTTTAAATTTTGTGAATGAAGTCAAATCCAAACGATCAAGTCGACCTAAATCTATTCAAAGTTTGGATCCAATGACGTATCACTATCTTAAAAATAATATTTTTTATCATATAAAAGTTTAATTTTAAATAAAAATTCATTTAATGAAAATATTTTAAAAGTAAATTGGGAAAACATGTGCAACATTAGCGTGGTCCATTGGCAGGTGGGACCACGGCTAAAGGCTGACCGAGACGACTTCCCGCCAAACAACCTGCCGCTGGCGCTGACCGGCGCCGGAATTCTCTGGATGGGCTGGTCGGGATTCAACGGCGGAGACCCTTTTGCGGCGAACGTGGACTCGTCGGTGGCCGTGCTGAACACCCACGTCTGCGCTGCCACCAGCCTCCTGGTTTGGACTTGCTGGGATGTCGTCTTCTTCAAGAAGCCCTCTGTTATCGGCGCCATCCAAGGCATGATCACTGGCTTGGTTTGCATCACCCCCGCCGCAGGTATCCCTCTCATTCCCCTTCCATTTTTTCATACCCAGATCTGCTGTTCCTGTAGTGATTAATGCCAGGCAAAAATCATAAAATATGGATCATTTTTTGTTTATTTTATTTTATTTTTATTTTTTAAAAAATCAACGATTAAGTGATATTTGGGAGAAATCTTTCTAATTTCATCTGCGTCATCGGTGCACGGATTGCAGGCATCGTTCAAGCATGGGCGGCATTAGTGATGGGCGTAGCTTCGGGCACGGTGCCGTGGTACACCATGATGGTGCTGGGCAAAAGGATTCCGTTTCTTCAGAACGTCGACGACACCCTTGGCGTCTTTCACACGCACGCCGTCGCCGGGACTCTCGGCGGAGCGCTTACCGGACTTTTCGCTCATCCAGACCTTTCCAGCTTGTTCTTGCCGAACCCCAACGCCAAGGGAGCCTTCTACGGCGACGGCGTCCAATTCCTGAAGCAGTTGGTCGGTGCGGCTTTCATTATAGGGTGGAATGTCGTTTCCACTTCCATCATTCTTCTCGTAATCAGAGTCGTCCTGCCTCTGAGAATGTCAGATGAAGAACTTCTCGTCGGCGACGACGCTGCGCATGGGGAAGAAGCGTACGCTCTAGTGGGGCAAGGGCGGAGGGAGATATCCACGCAGAACGGCAATTACTACTCCGGCGACGCAGTAAACAACTTGCCTCAAGTTTGATTATGAAGACCAAAGTTTGTATAGAAATTAGGAAATTATTTAGATGAATTAATTATTTATAATTAATTGAATAAATTTTTTTTAAATATATTTATTTAAAATATATTTTTAATAAAAATAAGATATGTTTTGATAATTTAGAAATAATATTGTAATATTTCAGATTTTTATTTGAATTAATTTAATATTAATTATAATTTTAGATAATTTAGGCGTTGTAAAAATTAATAAAATATTATAAAATTTGGAAGAATATTTGAATCAGTTGGGTTGAAGTTCGAAGTACGTCCGTACTGTATCTCAAGTATTGATTTAGATTTTAAAATAAAAAAAATAAAATAAAAAATATAAATATAAATAAATAAATAAATATATATAATATAATAAAAAAAGAAAAAATGAAAGAAAACAGAAAAGGAAAAACAGAGGCGGTGGTAGGGAGAAAAGGAAAAGATGAGGAAAGAGAGAAAGGGGGAGCCCAGCATGGGGTCTTCGCTGTCGCCATCACCGGAGGTGCCAATGTCGAGAATGAATGCCAGTGAAGCTCTCTTTATGATACTACCATTCATTTTGTCCACCGGTGTTAGTAGAGGAAGAAATTTTGAACCGGAGCAAAAACGGCTGTCGTCTGTTCGTCGCCACTGCCGGAAGAAATCGATAAAATATAGGCAAGTAAATCATCCAAATTTCCTTGTCGATGTTGATTTTAGAGTTGCATGGAACAATTTTGGGAGAAATCGATTGAATTGGGAGAAAAAGGATGAAAGAGACGCGGTGGAGAGAGGATGGCGTTGACGGTTGCATGCGCTGCCATCCGTTGCCATTGTCATCGCCGGGTAATGTCGCCGTTGTCACCGTCGTCATCGGTGTTGGGGTCGCTGCCGGCGAAAGAGAGACATGAAGAGAGAGAGAGGTAGAACAGGATGCTCTAGGAGAGAGAAAAGGAGGAGAGAGAAGGGACGCATGCCGACATGAAAGAGAAGGTGTCGTTCGGGCACTTCGAGATATTTTTTTCAGATCTACGAAATATGAAGTCAAGATAAGTATCTACATACCCCATTTTTGGTTTGCTTTAGTATCTGAAATATTTTGGATGCTATTTAAAATTTTTGCTAATATACATGTATTTTTATATATACCTGATCTGTTTAATTTGGATATGTATGTATGGTTCATCAGCTGATTTGGATATTTAAGAATTGGGTTTTATGATTTTGGAGGGTTTACTATTTTTCTGAAAGTCTAAAAAATTTATTGGACGCTGTATATTTTTATATTAGTATATTTGTATGAAAATATGATGAAACTTTGCATAGACTGTATAGTCACATGCATGTGCTAGGTTGTGGTTACTATATTTGAATTATTTGATATTTTGGCTAGCTCTTGACGGGGAGATTTATTTGACAATTTCTTTCCGCTGGTAGGAAATATTTGAAATAGTGACTCTTCCTATTTGGATGATTTGATTTGACTTGATAATATATTCTGACGTCTTAATATATTTGAAAAGTTTGAGAATTGCACCTAAAGTCCTAGAGGATAAATAATAGTAACTTTATCCATGGGTATAGAGTACATGGGTGGCCACACAAATTAGCCTAATTTGTACTTGATTTGACTTAAGATTATTGAAATTATGTGTAACCATTTCTCAAACTAGTTTTTAAATAATCAGAATTTAAATTTAAGGTATGATTTATATTTATATATTGATTTGTATTGGATTTTGATTTGGATTTGGAATTTGAATTTGAATTTAAGATTTGTCAATTTTGTACACAGATGGGCCTTGGTATGTATCGTACATGTATTTTGACTATTTGTTTTGATCCGGACATTTGAAGGTATTCCACCGCATACGACCGCCGTAAGGTTTTCGAATCATATATCACATGATAACATACTGGTAAAAGGTGGACTTAAAATTTTTCTTCTTTTCTTTTTTTTATCCATTTTACTTTACGTGCACAGGATCACATAAGGCCAAACTTCTTGAGTTGGCCACCCTGGTTTGGGTTCATAACTTGACTGGCTAGAAACAAGATCGGACAATCAGACACGAAAATCTCGAAACAAGTTGAGATGCCACTAGGAATCACAAGTTACATAAACCCACAAAGTCATGCGGAAACATACTAATATCCATCCAATTATACCACGGAAGTGTTTTACAAAATCTTTCCCAAAATAATCAAAAGGGGATACATCAATTTTGTTCCTTCACTGCTTCTTAATTCTTGCCAGCTATCCTGCCTAGCTAGTCTGTCATACTCTTTCTCGTCCTCCATAAGTCTCTCATCATCTGAAAAACAGAAAAGGGATGAGCTAGAAGCCCAGCAAGTTACCTATATGCAAAAAGCATGTGTATATAATTTCAAAATCAAATATAAAGAATTGAAACATAAAGTCTGGCATGTGAGTAAATGAATCATGAATTTAATACATTTCATGGAAATCGTCTTACGTTAAGTTTGGAGGTCTTTTTCCTTCATTCTTAGTCATCTTTCCTTTAAAATCATGCCAAAAACTTATCGTCTTTAGGGACCGGATGGGAGTGGACAGCATCGAGAAAGGATTGTGTATCACCCTACAATCTAGGGCCGTAATCCCCTTTTATACTCCTAGAGGTGGGTAGTAATGCCTATCACCTGACATATAGGGCCGTAGTCCAGAAATGCCACCAAAAGTTTTCCTGTGGCCCAGGGGCAGTCCTCGAGTGTCACTCCAATATCCTTCGTCCAAGTTTAACAACAAACCTAACAAAGACTCTAATCAAATCATTATCATAAGATGGCCACCTACCAAATCTCAAAAGCTGAAAATCAAAAAGTTACACTTGCTGTCTGAATTATACATGTTTTTTTTCCATGGTCATATAGCTTTCATCTTTTAACTTCAAACAGCTGAACTTCTCATAGATTCAATGTCTTAAAGCTGAAGATCTTTCATCAAAATGTCAGTGATCTTATTTATCAAAAGTCAAAGGTCATTTTATCCAGAAAACTGAAGGTCATTTTATTTAAAGTCGGAGGTTATCTTATCAAAAAGTCGGAGCTCATTTTATCCAAAAAGCCGGAGGTCATTTTATCTAAAGCTGGAGATCTTATTTATCCAAAAAGTCGGAGGTCGTTTCATCTTGCAATAGCCAGACTTCTTAAAATATGATCATGGCTACACTTCATGCATTTAAGTAAAATAACAAGACATCATGAAATGACCGGACATCTTTATATGAACAAATAACAGGGCTTCTTTTAAACATGCGATTAATTAAAATTCTTCCTTAATTTAGACGATCAAAGCAAATTATCATGGCAGGCTTCATGTAGAAACTTAGCAAATAGAGCATAAAGCAATATTCCTTATTAGGCTGTGAGGTCCAGAACCCAAAACATGATGATTTGAAAGTAATTAAAATGATAATAATCAAGATGAGGCTATACATGCATGAAAAAATGAGGGTTGGAAGTAAAAAGTGAAAAAATTATCAAAGTTTAGCAAACAGTAGCTCGACACCTACCGTGCGCCCGAGGCGTGGCAGCAGGCACAAAATCCAGTGGTTGCCCACTCGCCAGGTGCCTGATGCGCTCGAGCGAGGGTTCGAAAAAAACCCTGTGCTCGCCGTGCTCCTGTCGCACGCTTGAGCGCATGTGCAATTTTTTTCGCGTCCTGATTCTCCATTTTTGTTATAAAAAGGGGGAAATAGGAGAGAGAGAGAGAGGAGAACTCGACCAGCACAAATGATAAGGAGGAAAAGAGAAGAGGAAAGGGAGAAATCACTCATTTCGATCTACTCCGAGTAAAAATAACAGTAGATCGAGTTCAGGCAAGTGTACCTCAGACATTATCATCTGTTTTTACCGTTTTTTCTTGTCTTAAAATTAGTATTTATACTCTAAAAATATATTATTCCATGTTTAATACAAATGAAGCATATTTCTCTCGATTGTTTAGATAGATTTCATATTTACTCTTATGTATTGAGATA
This sequence comes from Nepenthes alata, assembly GCA_028571085.2. Taxonomy (NCBI): domain Eukaryota; kingdom Viridiplantae; phylum Streptophyta; class Magnoliopsida; order Caryophyllales; family Nepenthaceae; genus Nepenthes; species Nepenthes alata. Next base: position 3,977 of record JAOVVI020011701.1, on the reverse strand, counting down.
TTTGGCTTTGATTTTATGAATAAACATGTATTTAGTGTCCGATTCGGGTATGGATGCATAATGTGAAACCCTAACTAAAAAATATTCAGAATTTTTAGTTGAAATGCATGATTTTGTATATGTATTTGGATTTATTGCATTGATTTCATAAATAAATGTGTGTTTGGTGTCTGATCTGAGTCTTGAGGTTTTGACAAAACCCTAAGTACGAAAATTAAGGGATTTAACTATTTTAACCCAAAATTTTTATTATGTAAAAGTTAATCTATAATGTGATAATGTTCAACATATGATTTATGTCTAGAAAATTTACGTTGATTTATACAATTAAATTCTTGAAGGATTATAAATTGTTTATTGTATGTTCTGGAACAAATATGAAGGGTTTCATACTGTTTCTATATATTCTGAAGCTATTGAAGAGTTATTGTGAAACTCTAACTGACTTCTAAAATTGAAAATAATTTTCATTTAAGAAATAAGAATAAATATTTCTGATACTGTTATTTAGGACCCGGGACTGATATACGATCAGGTTAGGTTCTCCGGCATGCATTATAATGTTATGGTGGTAATCGAGGATAACTCCATCCATGGAGTTATACGTGGTTCGCCCTTCCTTAGGACGTTAACCTAGAGGGTAGTTACTGTTACTAGTCGGCATTTCTGTAATAATTCACCGGCACTTCTGTATTGATTCTACGGATGGGATAATACTATTACTGTTTATAACATTGGATTGTGAGAAGATGTATGCAATCTATCATCTATTATTCGCCCAGTCTACTAGTAGGGTCTACTAGTTGGGTCCTATACTGATAGAAAATAGATTTTTTGTAAGTTATAGGGTTAAAATTGATTTCTGCTTTCTGAAATATGATTTCACTGATTTCTGATTTTTGAAACTTAACTATTGTTGACTTATGCTTTCTTGGTTTCTCCATGCACTGTTCAGCCTCTATATATTTCTATATTATGGTATATCTGTATAACTGCTCTACATAACGGATTTATTGCACGTATGCTTGTACCTTATTGGGTTTTGACTCATTGTTTTATTATTTTTCTTCCCTCAAGATGAGATGGTAGAGTTGGTACCAGACGACAAGGAATAGATAATGCTTAGCCTACTGATCTTTGAAGACCAGAAGTCTTTGATGAAATCTTGGAAGGAAACTAGTTAGATGTAATTAACCAATTTTTGTATACGAGTTTATGTGTATGGATTTTGTATAAGACCTTCTTGATGTGTATATGATATAAATAGGGATTTATGCTTTCTTAGGTTTATAGTTCTACTTTCGCTATATGTTTCTTTTCTGAATTCTATTACAAGACCTAGACGGCATCTTTTATGTGTTTTGGATAGTGGATAGGACTATAATTAAGCCATGGATGATATGGTAGTTTGAGATCCTGTGTATGTGTATTATAGGATGAAATAGTGATATTTATTTAGTTGTGTGCTTGATTTAGATTATTTGATACATGTTATATTCTCGATTTTCATCAAGTTATAGAGGAAACTCTGCTGAAAGTTTTGCAGAATTTATATGTTTTGGATTATGATTTTAATTTTTATTTCTATCTTGACAGAAGCTTCTGAGGAAAAAAATCCTTTCCGTCATAATTGGTATCAGAGAAATGAGATGCCTAAGGGTTAATTGATCGAAAAGCGAAAGCATAGGCTTAAGTGCTTTAGGGATAGGTTGGGGTAGTTAAGTTAATTCGGATGAAAATGAAGTTGATTCCTAGACTGGATTTGAGTTTTATTAAACTATTGATGTTCCCTTTTCCTTAAATTGATTTCTTGAGGATTATAATACTATGTTTATTTTTGGTTATAGGATATAAGATGGCTAGTAGCAGAGGTAGAAGAAAAATCATGGTGGTGCTAATACTCCCCATAGTAGAGAGGCAGCATATGTGGATCTTTTGAAGAGGATGACTAACATGGTTGAGTCTATGGAGCATCGTTTTATGGCTCCGGTCCCTGCACTCGAGCCAGCTCCGGCAATTCTAGCTCCAACCACTTATGATAGATTCAAAGCGGAACGAGCACCAAGATTTTTAAAAAATATGAATCCGGCAGAAGCGAATGTTTGGCTTAAAAGGATGAAGAAGTTTTTTACAGTGATTTGGTACACTGATCAAGAGAAGGTCACTTTTGCAGTGTACAAGTTGGACGACGAAGTCGACAGTTGGTGGGGTATGAAAAAGAGGGCTTTAGGAGTGTCGATGACAAGATCACATGGGAGATGTTTGTGGACACATTCATGTAAAAAAAATTTTCGTTCAGCCACCAAGATCAAAAGGATGAGAAGTTCATGAGGTTGAGACAGGAAAATATGACGGTGAAGGAGTATGACGCTAAGTTTATTGAGTTGTCCCGTTTTGCACATTTTTATGTGGAGGACAAGATGAGCAAAGCAAAGAAGTTTTAGTAAGGGCAGCGAGACGATATTAGGAAGTCACTGTCGATCCTAAAATTCCAAACTTATACCGATATTTTGGATAGGGCGATGATTTACGAGAAGGAAGTGGAGATGGAGAGGTTTTATGCAAAGAAGACGGCTAGCCGGACAGGTTTTAGTATTGGATTGAATGTGGGATCTTCTGGAACGACCAAGAAGGTGAGGACAATCAAAAAAGGGAAGATCATCGTTCCAACTCAATCAGTCATCGGTAGTTGACTGTACTATTTACGGGAGGAGGCATCCTGGACAAGCATGTTGCAAGGTATTGGGAGCATGCTTTAGGTGTGGATAGTAGGCCACAAGATCAAAGACTATCCGTTACCCTCGAGGCTAGAAGGAAAGAAGCCTATTGTTATGGCTTAGGCTTTTGCGGTGACCTTTCAGGATCCAGAGGCATCCCTGAACGTTGTAGAAGGTACCCTTTGTATTTGTGAATTTCCTACTTCTATATTATTTGATTTGGAGTCTACCTACTCCTTTATTTCTCCACGATTTGCATACTGTATTGTGTTTGCCCCATGTGTTTTGGATTATATGTTAGCTGTATCTACTCCCACTAGATCCTCTATAGTTGCTGATGTTGTGTATGGTTGAGGTGAGTGGGGAATGCTTTATTGTAAATTTGATATTATTGAACATGGAAAATTTTGATATCATTTTGGGGATGAACTGGCTAGCTAGATATCATGCCAGTAATGATTAGTTTGTTTTGATATCCCCAGAATGGAACCATTTTTCTTTCAAGGCATTAAAAAGAAGGAAGTGTTTGTGTTATTTTCTACGTTGCACGCCAAGCATTTGATGAAAAGTTGGTGTAAAGCTTATCTGACGTATGCCTGCACCACTGGGAGTCATAGTGTGCCGGCTAAGGATGTCCTAATTGTCTATGATTTTGAGGATGTGTTTCTGAAGGAGTTGCTTGGACTATCTCCACACTGGAAAATTGAGTTTGAAACTGCTATTGTTTCAGGTGTTAGTCTGATTTCTAAAGCCCAATATCGCGTGGCGCCGACTAAATTGAAAGAATTGAAATTACAATTACAGGAGTTGTTAGATAGGAAATTTATCAGACCGAGTGTATCTCATTGGGGTGTACCGGTATTATTTGTAAGGAAGAAAGATGGGTCTTTGTGGTTATGTGTTGATTATCGTGAGTTAAACAAAATCACGATTAAGAATAAGTACCCGTTGCCGCATATTGATCTGTTTGATCAGTTGGAAGAATTTTAAGTGTTTTCAAAGATTGATTTGAGGTCCAATTATTTTCAGTTGAGGATTAAGCCAGAAGATGTGGCTAAGACTGCTTTCTGGACTAGATATGTCCATTGTGAGTTCCTTGATATATATTTTCACCTTAAGAACGCCCCTGCTGCATTTATGGATTTTATGAATAGGGTGTTCAAACCATATCTGATTAAATTTATGGTGGTATTTATTGATGACATCATGATATACTCGAAGGATTATGAGGAGTACGAAACTCACTTGAGGACAGTACTT
>JAOVVI020011700.1:0-12538 GCA_028571085.2 Nepenthes alata | reverse complement strand
TGTGGGACCTCTCAATCCACCCACCCTTTCGGGCCCAGCATCCTCGCTGGCACACACAGCCCGGGTACCCGTCTCTGATACCATCTGTAACGTCCCCAAGCATCCGCATGTGGATATTGTCCGCTTTGGGCCAAGCACACACGGTTTTATTCCTGGCAAGCACATGGCCCCCAAAACTCGTCCACAATGGGGAGGTATCCACGCCTCATAAGAGCACGCTTCGTTCCCCTTCCCCAACCAATATGGGACCTCTCAATACGGGTTAGGAATCATGGCAAAAACTAATTTAAATAACCAAATGATTTTGTATATGCTTGATTTATCTGGTTGACATAGTTATTTATATCCATCTATCATAAAAATTTAGGACTGTATCGAACTGTCTATGGTTATTTTTTTAAGAAACAATATAAAAAAAACTTGCAGTAATAAAATCAACATAATGTGTAAAACCAAGTTGTGTTATTGTGCAAAAAGTTAAAGGGGCTGCATGCATAGCCATTTTGTTATTTTTATTAAATTACTGAAAAACATAAAATCTAGCGAAGAAAAAGTGACACCACTAACCATAGCATGATATGAAAATGACAAAAAGGGACTCCATTAAAGGGGCTGCACGTCGCATAGCCTCAAAATATCCTTCTTTTCCTTTTTCTTTTTCTTTTCCTTCTCCTTCGCGCTAGCATTGTTTTTCTCTTTCCAAGTAAAATTTCCCATCATTTTAATAAATCATTCATTAAATAAATTACCCATTATTTATACAATACAAAAAAAAGATAAGACAACAAAAGCATACATTTAAGTAGCTTCAATTTTCTATTTGTATTGTTATTTTTGGATTATCGTCTTCATTTTTGTCTAAAATACTTACATCCGATATACACTTAAGTTATGCGTGTGCATATTTTGCTTAAAATATTAACACTCAATGCACACCCGAGGAACACACAAGTGCTATTTACATAGAATGCAAGTGCCTGATGTGTGTTTGATCAGTATATGTTCATAGGGGCACGGACCTCTTCTTAAAGTGTCCGCACATGATACGCACCAATACAGCATATGTGCGTTAGGGCATAGATTTCCTCTTGACTATATAATTTTGACCTACTTTTTTACACGCTCTATAAATATATCTATTTCATAATTTAAGGACACAAAAAAATACAAGGCAAAAATAATAACACTAAAAAAGTCTTTTTGAATACATATGAATAGCCACTTTTGAAAAACCCATTACTTTGTTATTGAAATTTATTGTCAAAGTTTTCTTAACCCACATTCTCTATTATTCTTAATTGTTATATACACCTATTCTAGCTTGTGATCTTTCATTAAGACATTGGTAGTGTGAAAATTATGATCCAGTGATGTGTAAAAATTATATAACATATGAAGTAAGATTTATAAGAAGATTAAAAAGTATCTGATTTTGCTATTGAAGGTAAATCCAATGAGTCCATTGGTATGGGTCATAAGTCGAGTGTAAGTCAGTTAAGATTTAGTATATTTATTATAAGGTCCGAATTTTAAAATTTATTATAATAATAATTAATTAAATTAATATAATTAAAATTGAGGTTAAAAGATATAAAAAATTGAGTTAAAAGAGTCAAATTGGACCATCTGAATCTAAGTCTAATATATACCTAAATTTAGATTTGAGCCTAAGCTGGCCTAACACACACTGGAGCCCAAAAAACAGAGACCCTGTGCCTAAAGAGCGCCCGAGTCATACTCGAGTGCTGAATCCAAAATCACAGTGCCTGAAGCACGCCTAAATAACGCTCAAGTGCCATTCAATTATAAATAAGACACCCACGCTCATCTCTACCATTTTAGTTGTGATTTTTAGAGTTAGAGAGAGAGACGAAGAGAAGAGAGAGTAGAAGAAAGAAAAAACCAAGAAACTCAATTTTGAGGTTATTTAAGTTAGAATTTGTGTAAATTTAAATCAATGCAAGTACACTCTAAGTCCATTCTTCTTTTATTGATGTTCCTTGCCATTTCTACAGAGTATTTTTATTCAGATACTTATCCAAATCATAATTTTAAAGTTTATATGTGTATGTTAAGTATGCATATAACATTTCATGATATTTCATGTTTAAGTTAAGTTTAGTAGATTAATGTACAGAATTTTGTATTATAACTTCATATGTGTTCTAATTTTAAGTTATGATACTCTTCAATACTTGAATTTCATATATAAGCCCTTATATGCCTAAAATTTTGAATTTAACCATCTACATATACTGAATTTCTATATAAAGATACTCTACATGCTTAAATAATTCACTAAGAAAATTAATGAGCTAAATTTTTACACTATTTACTGAACTATTGATGAAATTTAAACTGTTTATACTTCAAATTCATATATTAGTCCACCTACGCTTTAAAGTTTATAATATATATGTTCTTGAAAATCAAAAAAATAACACTGCATGTGTGTTCCTAAACTATAGTCTACAGTTTGAGATTTATCTTGTAACTTATGTAAACTCTAATTCCTCTAATATAAATTTTATTAAAAGCTGAAAATGCATATATATTGATAGTTAAAGTCTGGAATTTAAGCTGTATGTTGAAAATGCCCCACTTACTAAATTTTCTGTATTATGTGCTAAATTTTAAATTTTCAGAATTTCTGCATACCCTCAATTACAATATGCTTAAGTCCCTGTAAAAGTATAAGTATACATTTATAAAATCATGATCGAAAACTCTATAACATGTTATAAATTATAATTATTTTCTCAATGAGTTAGAAAATTAAGAAGAATAAAAAAAAGTATAGAGTTTTCACAATAATTATGAAATTAGACTAATAATGATTTAGTGCGCAGTATATTTTGACATACCTTAATATATAATAATATTATATCAATTTTTTACTCTACATAACTATGGGATTAAAAAGTAGTATCTGGCCCTATTTATAGGGTGATATATAGATGACCCATTTTTAGGTCTTAAATAGGAGTGTGTTATCTTTAATTGTATAAAAATATACAAAACTCGGTCTTTAGTAATCTGCCTCTTTAGTTGGTAAGTCCTACCAGCCCTAATCCCTAAAGAAAAATAAGATTTAAGTTTGATTTCATGATTAAGAATAAGATAAAAAATTTAAAAATTTATCATATAAGTTTTCAGTACAAATTTTATGCCTTTACACATGATCACAATTTCTATTCCTTCATTTATATATTTAAGCTTAAAATATACATCTCATCTGTATAGAGTGTGCCTTATTAAGTATTTGATTCACTTTTTTACTATTTATTAACCCTTCAGATGAGATATACGAATATTTATCGGATGAGTAAGAATAAAGTGTAAGGTACCCGTTTTTAAAATATGGTAATTATGAGTAATTAAGTCAATATAAATGAATCGAGGTCAAAGAACGTGGAAAAAATTAGAATAAAAAGCCTAAAGACTCGGAATTAACAAAATTATGAATCGGTGTTGTAAACATTGAAATGTTAATCCATAAATAAGAATCGAGTTCCAAATTATGATAATCACTATTTAATAAGTTAATATAATTAAAATTAGGTTTAATGTATGCGAGGATTGAAATTTTGAGAGCGGAATGAGAGAATGGCAGTGGACGCTCGAGGCGGCACTGAGGGTGCCCATTTCAGCAGGTTGGCGTCTACTGGCTGCTCGAGCACCGGCGGCAGGTGTTGGATCTAGGCTAGGCTCGCCTAAAGCGCGTCAGGGTGACACTCGAGTGCTAGCCCCTTATTTAAGTGTGTGCGACTTATTTTCTACGGTATTTTTACGCAGATCTAAGAAAGATGAGAGAGAAAGAATGTGAAAAAGATGAGAGAGGAGGAGATTAAGGCCCTCGAGTTCGATCTGACGTAGAGCTAGTTAGAGAAGTTATACATCGGGTCGAGACAAGTACACTCATATATTTTTCTTTCTCTTATTGCATTTTTTATTCCGATCCCTTCGAGTATTTTCGTCACAATATCCGTACATACTTTTATTTTATGATACATATGTATTTAACATGTATATATGTTGATTTCACATCTAATTTCTAAATTTTGTGCGGCATCTCATATGTGAAACCCTAACCCTGCGCCCGCATACTTTTACCCGATTATTTTAAAATTTTTGTATGATTTGGGTTTAAAAAATTAATACACATGTCTTGAGCATGATTATTTATCGATTGGGTGTCCGATTTGATAATTTTATATGATTTTGTGCATATAAAAAATCCTAACCCGTTCCCGAATATTTTTATATGTATAATTTAGGGTTTATATATGATTTAGTTTTAGATAATTGAAACCCTAACTTTATAAACGTTTTTATATTTATTATTCGATATTTATTTACATGTAAATTGTATATGATATTTTGTGTATTCTAAAAATTATATTGTGAACCGTTTATGAAGGGATTTGTTATCCGAATGTTCTAAAATTATATTTGCCTTATTGTGGTAAGAATTTCTAATTTTCTCAAGCTTTATATTGATTATGCATGTAATTTAAATCATGTGGAGATTTAAACTCATAAGAATTATGTAAATTGTGAAATGTATAAGAAGGGGATTCCATGATATGTAGGTTTAATGAACCGTTCTCTTAAGGTGAGAATATAGTGTTAATAATGAAGTAAAAAAATTTTCTTAAGAACAAGTAAATATAAAATTGGACCAAGAAATTATATTTTAGCTTGTAATATTCTTAGGAAAACCTTAAAATATTATTGTGGTAGCATGATGATTGCCTTTGAGCCATGAGGGTTATTGTAACATAAGTTTTATGACCCTGTATACTGAATAAAAAGTATAGCGCTTGCCATGGTGTGTTGAATTGTGTTAATAGTGCCTTAGAATGTGTGAAGGTATATACATTTCTTTCCTCGTTTGGGCACATCGTCAGCTGGTAAGACTAATTGACCTGATCCGCAAATATAATGATATTTCTGCATGATTTGAAACCTAAATGAATAAGAAATAAAATGTGAAAGAAAATGAGTTTCGAAAATCACATTTGATCATGTTTCATATTTATGCATCTATATTATACTTTTGTTTTCTTCCTTGATTTATTTTGAGTATATTATTTATTATCTTTAATGATATTATATCTTATTAAATATTTGGTTTACTCATTACTATTTTCAGATGAGTATGAGTTTATACTTGATGAGGTGGAATTGAGGTTAGCAGTTGGTTAGGCTGTGGACAAAGAAGAATATTTTGTGGACTTAGATTTTGTGATTTTGTACTTGCCTAGAGGACTTTTGTATAACTTGAATATATGTATCTGTTGTATTGATGATATATAGATTGTTTAGTTTTGTTATATATTAATAGTTATATATATAGTTTCACAGGTAATTATGATTTATATTTTGGTATCTAGTGGCATCTTTCTATCCAGCGTTGTGTTCGGAGACACGACGTTGGAGCGATAAATATATTGTGACATTTGGATCCTGTGTTGGTTGATATTATGTTATGTATATATTGTACAAAGATATTATACATGTTTGTATTTAGTCTGATAACTATTTTATAGTCAGAACCTTACCAGTTTTTTGTTAGGATTTTTGGGGTCGTCACATGAAGACCAATAAGTTTTAGTTTATATTCATATAAATGATTCCTGTTGGTTTATATTTTATGACAATATTAATGTAATTAATCACTGTAATGTAGTTAATTTCAGTTTTAAACCTCGGTTTGTGATGTGAATTGGTCTCCGAAAAATATTTAAAGGCCTAAGGTATTATATTGCGTTGTCTGGTGTCAGTTTATATATCATGTTAACCTTGGATAGTTTTTGTATGTGTTTGGATTGTGATATATGGCTGTAAAAAAACTTTGATTTCTAGATTAGCAGATCAATGATATGATACTGGTTGATGATGTCAAAAATTCTAGATTCATTAGGTTGACCTCATGAAGAATTTAGCTTCCGCTGTTTTTTGTCATGTATTATTTTCAGTTTTGGCAGGCATGTTTTCTTAACATAGTGCAACGTCGTCGTATATTTGGGTCTATGTCGGTGCCACCGATGTCATGGCAAGGCTTCTGGGTCATGTGAATGTCGACTCATTGTGTATTTAATTTTAGTCAGTCATGATATTGACGGGTTTTTACGTCCAATTAGACAAGTGAATATATTATCGATCCATTTGATAATTAAAGAGATAATTGATTATGATTAAGATAAATAATGAGATTTAGGAAGTGGTCCGTCACATTCGTACCATATGTATTTAAGTTGACTTTTTTAATATTTTACTTCCATTGATTATAAAAGTTATAAGGATTTTACTCAATAATTATGGTTATCGAGATTTTTTTTTATCAAAAATTTTGTCTTGTTTATCTATTATTTATATCTATAAGTTAGCTACTATTTATTGTGCATATTTATTAAATTTATATTTAGATCCGAGTATACTTTATCTTTATTATATATCACTATGTATTTTACTTTCATAATTTTAAAAAAGGTCAAAATGTATCGAGATTAGGGACCCCCTAAGTCTTCTTCAATTGGTTCCAAAGACTCATCTCGATCCTTGACCATAATCTTAATGCATACAAGTTAATCCCTGTCCATCATTTTCTATTTTGATGGAAGTAATTATACATATTGGATGGTCCATATGAGAACTTTCCTAAAATCTGTGGATGAATGGATATGAGATAGTACGTAATTTGGGTAGACACCACCCAAGAGTGCTACGAGTAACGAACTTAAAGTCCTATCTTGGTAGACTAAAGTAAAACTCAATGCATATAATTAGAATAATAAAGAATTACATGTTATTTTTATGACAATTTTTTCTAAAAATTCATACTTATCATGAGTATAAAATATCAAAAGATGTATTTTTTATATTCTAGGAATCACTCATGAAAGAACAAAGTTAGTAAATAATTCAAAATAATAAATACTCAATACTAGATTTAAGGAAATTAGAATAAAAGACGATAAAATTTTTAATAAATTCTATACGAAATTAAACAACATAGAAAATTTTATGTTCAATCTAGGAAAAAAATAGAATTATTTAAAAAGTCTTAAAAATTACTTTCGGAGCGATTTAGATCTAAGGTCAACAAAATTAAAAAAAAGTAAGAATCTTGACAAGTTAAGAATTAAAGAATTTATCGGATCATTAAAAATATATAAATATACTTTACCTCAACTAAATAAAAATAAATCCATAGCTCTAATATCGATCAAAAAGGTAATAAATCATGAATTCGATGAAGATTCTTCCAGCAATAAAGATTTTGCCCTTTTTGTAAAATATTTTAAAAAATTTTGAAAAAAAATAAAAATCTATCTGATAAACAAAAAAAAATTTATCATCCCCAAAACTGACAAAGACAAATGGAAGTTCAAAGACATAAAATTTAAACAAATACAAGAAGTGCAATGTTATAAATATCAAGGTTTTGAATATATTTAAACTAAATATCCAAATTTTAAACTTCAATGTGATCAAGAAATGAAAACTACATTGAGTGATGATGAATAGGAGGAAAATAAAAGATGCACTAAAGAAAGTGAAGTTAATTAGATGACATTCATGACCTCTATAATTAGATAAGATGAAAATTTGAAAGAAAATTTGGATTATCTAAGATAAAATTGACTGCTCTAAAAAGATTTTGAATAAATTTTATGACCTACAGGATGTATATGATTAGCTATCTAAGGAGTGTCTAAAGGTCAAGAAAACAGATACATCTCTAAAGTAGAAATTGGTGGAAATTGAAAAGATGAAAGTTACTAGATACCAAAAATCAATAATTTAAAATTTTGAACAAGTTATTAACTAAAAAAATCAAAATCCTTGAATCGGATATTAAAAATACTCAAAATGATCTAAAATAATTTTCAATTAGATTCAAGCAATTAGATCATATATTAGGTCTAAAAAGGTGGGTACAAATAAAAAGGACCTAGGATTTATTAATAACACTTTAAATACTTATGGTAGCTTAAAATCTATCTTTACCCAATCGGCACGTGGTCAAAAGATTTTGCGAAGATAAATGTGCCTAATGTTTCAAACACTAATGATAGAAAGAACCTTGGCAATAACCAAACTAAGAATCAAGGTAATAGATCTTACCTCTCTTCAAACTTTGTTTTAACGTGTCATGAATGTGACAAAATCGGACATATTTGCTCCATTTTCTTGTGTCAAAGTTCTAAAACAATCATAATCAAAGTGCAAAAATACATACCCTTATCAATCATGTTAAATATCTAAATGACCAAGTTATAAAATTATCTGAAATGATTAAATTCGAAAAGAAAGTATAGATTAACAAGGAATGATCTTATATATCAAAAAGTAGCTTTGTTCGTATAATATCTTTAAAATAATCAGAACAAAAATTTTTATGGTTGACCCATGCTTGTGTGCTTATGCAAGCCTATAGTCATGGTCCTACATTTGTGGCATGTCTAATGTTTGCCTGTTTCACACTTGAGCGCATTTTAGGCAAAATATGTGTGCCTGAAGTGCATCCTCTCACATGCTCATGTCTCTCATGCTCATGCGCACCTTTATTTAGTTGGAGTGCCTAAAGTACACTCATACACCGATTAGTAGCGTCTTTTTATCATTATACATTCGTTTTGTGTAACGTCAATTTCTGTCTCTTCTCTGTCTTTTTCTTTTGCCTCTCTCTTCATTCTTTTTCTCTCTACCTCAAATCTTTTTGATCTACTCATTTTTTCTTTGATCTAAGGTGAATCTAATGCATGTATCCCATTTTCTCTTCTCCTTCAAGCTCTTAGGCCTTCTTCCATGGTGATGAGCAAGCTCCACTATGGACAAAACTTTGTTCTCATATTTTTGTGAGATTTGCCTTAGTTAAGCCCAAATCTTGTCGAGTTTTGTTGTTTGTTATACGATTTGGTTGTAAATATAGACTTCTCGAAGTGTTTGTCTTTGGTGGTCCGATTTAGAAGACTCCCACAAATTTTGACCTTCTTACTTTCATATATATGCCCCTCTTATTTAGTTTTGTGATAGTTCTTCCTTCCCTTGTCATGTGGTGGGTTTGGGTTAGAGGCTTTATTTTTCAATATGATTGTGCCCAATCTATGTGCCTGACACACTCTCAATCTATATTATGTGCAAATGGCAACTTAAAAAATGACAACCTACAAAAAAGCTATTGGAGAACATTCCCATGGTGGTGGGCCCTCAGCATTAGAATGCTTCATAAATGTCACTTTTGAGGACGTCTTTCATAAAAGGATAACACATCGTCAACTAACTCTCAAATGAGCAGTAGACCCTGTCTCTCTTGATCCCTCCACTTCATTTATTTTTGTCGACAGCACTATGAGCGAGTCTTTACTAACCTCATTCCTCCATTTGTGATCATTATTTTAGAATTTTACTGAAATATTCATAATAATGATAAGGACTCCAATTCTTTTTCAACTTTCTTCAGGGGAAATACTCGTTGGATCACTCCGGAGGTAATATCTAGCACACTCGGTATTCCACAAGTGAAATATCGTGAATATTTGTACTCCTTTCGTTTTATGCCACTACACGAGGAGACCAGCTCATTTCTTCAGGGTGCTCTCATGACTTGGTATGGAAAACCTTTCAAAACCAAATATCTCGCTCATCGGAGGCTAGTAGTGTATAAGATTATATTGACTAATATTGTTCTAGTAACACACTGTGCCTCTTTCCCTCACGATAAGACTTGGTTTTTATAAGCTCTCCTTGACGGGAGGAAGATTGATATTCCCTCTCACCTATGCTCACATATCATTTTCATTTTTGTGAGTAAAATAACACCAACATTCCATGTGATTGTCTTATTCAGTGACTCATCATGGGTCTTGGCGTGAACTTTCCTTTTTTTCTTCATGTGCCCCTTGGCAAGCCCATACTCACACTACTTATGAACAAAGCCAAGCACATATTCATCGACACTCTCTGGAGCAGCCTGACCTAATGGATGCTCCCTTTGTGGAGCCCAACACTTTTCCATCAACTCCTAGCCTATTTGAGCATTCCTTGTCTTCCTCCACGGTCATCATGGGTCAACTGTCCTGATGTTCAATCAACTATCTTGTATTTTAACATCCCAATATCGGTTGTAGTCTCATATCTTTGAGGGTTTCAGCGGATTGACATCCAACTGGATGCTTAGGAGGCTTACATGAGGGAGAACTTCAATCAATTATCTTTTGAGCCGTGTTTCTTACCGGTTAATGACATTTCTAATGCCAAGTGATGCCATTCATTTGATCATTCATGACAAAAAGATAAAGTATTATCTCAAATGGAGGAACACAAAAATCCAAAGAGAGTACAATAACCAAAGGAATATTAAGAAAGGGGGAGTGGAGTTTCATTAGTTTACTTTCTTTATGAAATTTTTTTGTTGATGTATATACTATAAGACTCGAGTTTCTAAATTATAATAATTATAATTAATTAAATTAATATAATTAAAATTGAGATTAAATGATATAAAAAATATAAAAAATTAAATTGGTTGACTCGATACTTAAAATAGGATTGACCGCGCCTGAGAGCCAAAAACAGTGGCTCAATGCCCAAGGCTTGCCCAAGGCTTGCCCAAGAGCCACTCGAGCGATCGCTAGAAGTAGTTATACACTCGATGCATGCTTGAGCACTGCTCAAGTTTAGTAAACTTGAGGCCTAATTCTCAATGTACATTTGAACCATACTCAATGTGATCTAAGCTAGAATTTAAGTAAATCTAAATTAAGGCAAGTAAACTCTAAACCCATTCTTCTCTTATTGCTATTCCTTACCAATTCTTCTGAACATTTTTGTTTTAATACTCATCCAAACTATGATTTCAAAACTAATGTGTGTATTTTATGCATACATGCTAATTTTTCATGATTTTATGGCAAATTTCATGTGAAATTTCTAATTATGTTCAAACCTCACATATATGCGGTGTATATTAAAATTTTAGCTGCATATATGTCTTAAATTTATGATTTAATAATCTTGCATGTGATGAATTTTGGTACCTCATGCTACAGTAGGTTCTAGACTAATATTTTAAGCTTACATGCTTAGAAAATTAAAGAATTAAGCCCTGCATGTTAAATACTACATAAATTGCCCATGTTGATTTTTGTTGGATTTCATTGAATTTTATTAAAGTTCATACTTTAATTTCATGCAGTAGCTGATATAAGTTCTAAAATTATGTAGTTTTCTACAAGATTAATGAATGTTGCTGAAGTTTTGGGCTGTATGTATTACTATCAAAATTCCTACATTGTCGTGCTATTTTCACTGCAATTGTTGCTGAATTTTGAAGTCCTTATACCCTAATTTTGTACAGCAATCTACTTATTCTTTAAAACTATATATATATATATGACATGTATAAGTTGGAAGATACATATAAATTGACTTGCATATTCAATGCAATTGGACATCCCACTCTTCTTCATGTTGGGGCCTATAGTCAATACGTCCTAAAATTTGGATTGTGGTACAAATTAGGGGGCTACTCGATCTTTTATTGTGGGTTAAATTTATTAGAGACATTTGTCTAATTGGTATATTATGTGACCATATGTCCTATTGTATCGTTGTCGGGTTATGGGTTGTCGCGTTTCAATATCAGGAATACCGCGCCGACCGTGCGCTCTCGAGTCGCTTGAGCCCGTCCGAAGCCTCCGCGCCCTCTATGCGTTCGTTACCCGCTCTACCTTAAAATCCAGAATGGTCTCCGCACGCTGTGCGCCGTCCCCGTGCTCGAGCCCATTTTCTAGAATAACCCCCGCTCGTTGTGCGCCGTCCCTGCGCTCGAGCCCATTTTCCAGAATAAGCCTCGCTTGCTGTGCGTTGCCCCGCGCTCGAGCGCGTTGGCAACGTGTATATTTTTGAATGAGTTATTTAAGCTCTCTATAAATTCTTAGCTTATATTTTTGAAACCCTATGACTCTTGACAGACCAATTTTGTGCTCCATTTGAAAAGAATCTCATTCATACTCAATTGGTCTTACTTCTTTTAAGAAAATTAAAAGCTACAACTTTGAGCTTCATGTCTAACTAGTTTTCTCTATATTTTTCTCTTTACTTTTTAAGCACCTCCATCCTTGTACCTTCGTTGGAGACGTCGGTGAGTTGAATGAGACTCGATCGTGATCGATAATTCAAGTGAATAGAGAGAGAAGATTGACATGAAGATCGAAAGGTATCCGATTCTGTTACCACAGACAAATCCAAGGAGTTCCTTGGTAGGGATCACAAGACGGGAGTAAGTCGGCTAGGTTAGTACGTTGTTACCACCCGGTCTATAAGTTAATTTTCATAATGCATTACTTCTCTGGCCGTTGAAGCCCGGATGATTTTTCTTGATTACCGTGGGTATCGAGTTTTTTCTTCGTTATCAAAAATTGTGTCTTTTTTATGGTTATTTATACTTATTTATATATTGCATGCTCGTCTTGATCGTTAGCATCTAGAAATAAGTATTCTTTACGTGTATTGAATATTTAATCTG
>JAOVVI020011699.1:0-12538 GCA_028571085.2 Nepenthes alata | reverse complement strand
TGTTCTCTCAAATAATTTTTCACGTATTTTTCTAGGGAAACTAGTTATAACTAAATGAGGTTACAAAAACCAATTGATTATCTATATCAATGACCGTTATGTAACCAACTAGATGTTTTTATTCAGGGAGATCATACAACTAATAAATTTGTCTTTTACCACTATAAATAATGTGCCAATATTTAGTAGCGAAAATGGGAGAGGACCGAGAGGAGAGGCCGGAGAGAAAAATCTAGAATAGAGAGAGACTCTGACCATTAAATTTTCTAGGAAACTTTACACCTAATCCCTCCAAGAGTCAATATAAGCAAAGGTTCTCCATCGAGGAGATCCTCTATTCAAGTGACTGCCCATCCCTCTAAAGCACTTCAGTAATCATTAGATAATCATATAATTTACAATAGCATATATGAGACGCCCCTGTGGGTGCACATCTAAGCTGTGCATAAATTGGACAAATCCAAACATTTGATCTACCGCTACATGCATCCTCAATGTATCTTTCTATACTATTGGGAATACTTTTAATTTGAGTATTAAAGGATATATAGTGTGAGTAATTTTTACCGTATTCTGATCTCGTTTTCAGTCGGATTATATAAGATTCAGGTTCAAGGTTATGGAGACTAGATCTGTATCAGTCGACTTAGCGTGAAGATCCGATTTATGGTTCCCTAATTTGTAAGATAATCCGAGTTCGTGGAGCGCAACAAAAATTAATGCTTATACAAAGACATTATAGAATTAATCTGTTGACCAAAGCATGATTTTGTAAATAATTAATATTTATATGCAAAACTTACATTTAAATTATTATTTAAATTACCAAACTCTCATCAAAATCTCGAGTACTAATAATTTTTATAGAATCAGTTTGCATAATTTAGGGCTGTATTTTTTTAAAGAAGTATCTCATAATTTTTCTAATCTTAATTGTTAATTTAAAATTTAAAGATAATTATTTAAAAAAAAATTTCATAAATGTTATTTATTTTTAAATTAAATAATAAATTTTAAAAATATAAGAGTTGATTATTAATTAAAATTATTTATTTTTAAATAATTAAATTATAATTATTTTCTTAAAATAAATAAAAATAACAAATTTCACCCCTCAATCCATAGATGTACTGTTCAAAATCTGACGCTGTTGACAAACCTAGGGCTCCCTCTGCGGAAGAACTTCTATCTTCCTTCAAATCATTACTCTCTTCGCGCTCACTCTCTCGCTTCCCACTCCCCAGTCCATATTAACTTTCTTTTTTGTTACAATCTCCATGTAACTAAACTACCCTTGAACTGTCTCATTCCTTCATCTCAATCTCTGGGTCCTCTCAGTTATCCCTCTCTATTTCGTCAAGGTATGGCTTTTGTTGCTTCCGCTTCTAAAGTAATTTTACTCACTACGTTTGTCTATTTAGCATTTAATTTTGATGTTATCGGTAATTTATGTTCAGATAATGCGATCTTTCATGAATACATCTGATTATATTGTCGATATTGTCATAATTTGGTGGATCCGGAGAATTCCAAACTGAAATTTGGGGATCCTTTTTTATTCATTATTTGTGATACTTTACCCCGGACCCATTTGAAAACAATTGGATGATGTAGAAATTAGGGAATATTGGAAATCTATTTGGCACCAGGAATTGCCGGTTCCCCGAATCTTTCTTAGGGTAGTTTCCCTAATATTTGTCTTCTTTCCTACCGCTTTCCTATCTGTACCTACTGGAACGTAATTTTACTTACTACGTTTATCTATTTAGCATTTAATTTTGATGTTATCGGTAATTTATGTTCAGATAATGCGATCTTTCATGAACACATTTGATTGTATTGTCGATATTGTCATAATTTGGTGGATCCGGAGAATTCCAAACTGGAATTTGGGGATCCTTTTTGATTCATTATCTGTGATACTTTACATCCTTTCCCAGACCCATTTGAAAACAATTGGATGATGGAGAAATTAGGGAATATTGGAAATCTATTTGGCACCAGGAATAGCCGGTTCCCTGAATCTTTCTTAGGGTAGTTTCCCTAATACTTGTCTTCTTTCCTACCGCTTTCCTATCTGTGCCTTAAACTGGAAGATTCCTCCCCCCCTCCAAATGAGTGAAACATTTTTGTGTAAGTATGATTTGTATTTGGAAAAAGCAAATCAATTTTGAAATTGAAAATGGTTTCAATTTATTTTATGTTTTAAAATGGGAAAGAAGTTGCTAATGCCTGTAAGAGGTAGATTTGAGTTGATATAATTTATAATAATCCATGTTTCTTGCTGCTAATTTTCTCCATGGGTTAAACATTGTCTGATTGGTACTAGGTACATGATAGAAACTATTGTGGGTACATCACTCTTCAGGAGTCAGAAGGTGGCTCCCCCAAGTTAATTTTGACTTTTACCTTCTCTTTTACTACCCAGAGCAATTCTTTCCCATATCAAGAACGTGGTTTAAGAATTTAGAATTGGTGAAGGTTTTGTGGTATGAGGTAAGTATTGGCTATTTATTGACTTTGGAACGTAGGTTTATCAAAAGGAAGGTTAAGACCTAGCGCATGAGTTTAATTTGGTCATCTGATCTCAATTGTAAGAAGCATTTTTTTTTTTGTTGCAGAAATTATAAGGTGTATGGAACTGAAAAGGATTTGTAGCAAGTGGTAAATTTAATTAGTCAGTAAAAGAAGTCTAAGAATTTGTGGTTGAAAGAAGGGGACTTTAGTACAAATTTCTCTATTCAACTGCTAATTGTGAGAGGAGATTCAATAGCATTGGTCATATAGAGGGTTTCTTTGCAGGGCAAGGGATGGGTCAATAGATGCAAATTTTTCTTGCATTTTGTATTCTTATATCAGAGTACAAAGCCTTGACATCATTAAGGCAACTCAATTATGACATGAAGGTTATAGGGTCAAATCAGGAAGAAGGGTTAAGACTTCATATATCTAATAATCTCAAAATTTTACAATGTGTGAGACTTGTGCACTGGCTTGCCTTTTTTGTTGTTCTCATATTATATGCAGAACAATGTAGCAATGGAAAGATTTGGTAATTGGTATACATGAGTTACAGCTTATTGTTCTTTAAGGTAGTGTCTATATTCAAAGTGAATTTGACTGAAATCTCTGTGTCAATTTAAAAACTTTCTTTGTAGCCTTTGGCTATGGCATGGGTTGGGTCACAGGCTTTTCCTTTTGGTGCTTCTTGCAAGAATAATGCCATCTGAGATGTTGGAAAGAGAATTTCCTGTGGAAAAAGTATAGTAAACAAAAAGGGGATAGCTTTATCTAATTGAGGAAATTATTTATGGCCATTAAATTTAGTGTAATCAGCAGAAATGAGTAGGGGTGTCAAAAAACAGTAAACCTGCTAACCTTGCCCTCCCACTAAAACTGAACCAAAAATAGTTTATCCAAATGGTTCTATTTCTTGCCAGAATATTTTAATTTTTTTGGGTTTGGGTTTAGTGCCGGGATGATGGTTTCTGATTTTGCAGTTCCCAACCCAACTAGTACGTATATTTTTTATGAATGTATACTTTAGAAATATAGTTCTTTAATATATTTTTTGCGGCTACACCAAACTCATCTCACATTTGAAGTTTTATTGCCCGTTTTCCCGTTATCTTGTTTAATATTGTAATAGGCACACTTCTGTATTTTTCATTCTTTATTAAGGTGTGAATTTATGTTATTGTATTCTACCTTGCTATTTTAAAATTGTATTTTATACCCTTGCTATATATTATATGTGTACCTTGAAGTTATGAATTTTGTATTTGTGATAAATGCTAGTTATTTTTGGATAATTTTAGTGGAGTGCTTAAAAATCTGAAAAAATAAATTGATTTGACCAGTTAATGGGTCAACTGGATTGATTTCAGTTCAGATATTGCCAAATTGGTCATATTAGTTTGATCAGAAAACCATTTCCAGCTGTAACTGTGAAACCCCTTGAAAATGGTTAGCTTCACCTAGCTGAGGATATTTTTTCTAGCCTTTCAAAGTATCACATTTTTGTTTCCAATTACTTGTAGATGTGTCTATTGACCTGAAGATTTTGCGTAGGAAGTGAAATTTAATCTCATGGTAGATGAAAATATTGCCTATGAAAGTACTTGGAGGCCTGATTTCTTTTCTTTTTCCCATAATTTGTATTAAAATAAGTACCAAACACATTTTCTCAAACCAAAATTTTTAACTTGTATTAGTTTCAAATTTTCCTTCAATATCATGAAACCTTGATGAAGCGGATAAAGTTAAGTGAAGATTTAAAACTTATGATGGCTTAGGACTTGTAGAAGTAGTATGATAATGTAGCTGGCTTCATTCCAAAGGAAACCTGAGAACCAACATTTAGTCAATAGGTGTCCTACTTTCTTAAACCCGGTTGGTTCAAATCGAGACAAATAGAAGCAAGACAACAAGCAATAACATGAAGTTCATGTCCAAAGTTGCCCGTTAGGTTCTTAAATGCCTTGATCATTCATTCTTTCTTTTCTATTTGTGTTGTCCTTTTTAATGGAATAGTGGGATGTAAATATTAAATGTAAAGACTGTTTACCATTTTTTTTTGGAATAAACCCGTTGAAATTCATGGACAAAGTTCTTATGTGGTGACTTTAGAAGTTTGGGTGGAAGAGGATGGACTTTGACAAAATTGGTCAAAAGAACACATATCAGGTGAATTAGGTCGGTCGGTTTGAGTTGTTCCATCTTCCCATTGGACAACCATATGGAAGGAAATTATGGAGAATTCTTTTCGCTTTAAAAATGCAACTAATGTGAGGTTCCTGCTTGATATGCAGCGTGGCGAGATCCCCATGACACCTGGGCATTGGTTAATTTTGCTAAGATTCGATGGCACAAAATAAGTGAACTAATGTATTGAAAAAAGTGATGAAACTACAAAATATGCAATGTGAGGAAATTAGTGTTGAAACGTACTGACATGTTTAGTTATGTTGAAAAGCATGTAAAAATGTTGGATTTTATCTGAAATAGGGTCCACCTTCATCTATAAATCACTTACCATAAGCCATTTTATCTATAAATTTACTGACATGCTGGCTATTGGCAGCTGTTATTTAGGATTTAGTGGTAGTTTTGATCATGGATATCTCATGTGGACATCCTATTTTATTTTATTTTAATTATTGGTTATTGATTTGTTTTCATATTTTTTAATACATTGAAAATTTTTGAAATTTTATAATTTCAGTGGCCTTATGATATTTTTAAAATATTATATTATTATTATTTTCTTATTTTGATTAATTAATAAATTATATATGTTTCGTAATTAACCTATGACTAGGATACTTTGATATAAAGACCCTAATTTAATTGTTTCAATAATTGATGAATTGAATTGATATTGAGAAATTGTGATTGTCCTTCATTCTATCTGGTAATCTCTACTTTTCCCTTTTCTCTGTTTTTTTATTTGTTTTAACCCTTGCCCATTTCTTTTCTACCTTCCCTTACTTCCCCTTCATCAAATTTAGTATCAAAGTCTAAAAGTCTTAATTTCTCATAGCTTACCATTGTTTTCCTTCCCATACATATCGGCTGTTCCACATTTACAGACATCATCAATCACTGCCTAAGCCACACCCACCATCGCTTCATTTTCAACAACCAGTGAAAGTCAGATCCGTCAATTCTAGTAAACCCAAATATCTTCATTAAATTGTTGCTAAATCAGCATCGAAAAAAAAAAAACTCAGGTTGCAAGTAGCGGAAAAAAGGTTTTTTATGAAGTTGGAGGTTGAGAAAATCAATCTCGTTTGTTTCTCATCCTTGCCGGTCTTCTATTCAATCACCGTAAGCCACTGACCAAGCTCCACCACCGTTGCATCAATCGAACCATATCAAAAACCCTAGACGCCTCCCTTTATTCTTATAAAAAAATTGTATGAACCGACACAGAACCCATTACCCTAACTGCTAATTTCTGAGGGAGAGAAAGATCTAACCTATTATTTAGGGATTCCCCAAACATTGATAATGTAACCTGGCAATGGGAGGAGCACATAGGACTTTGATTGCATACCTGTTGAAGAATGAGCTAGCGACTTATAGGCAGTGGCTTGGTTAATATTGGCATGAAAAAGGTAAGAATGGATGAATAATGATACGTTTTCTTAAATAGAAATCTTGGTCCTATCATTCTATCTATGATTTTTCATTGAAGTTAGTATCAATGCTTGACACTACTTGGTCCACCGAAAAGGCTACGTTTGGGGAGGGGGGCTTCTCTTCTTTATAGTCCTAGCATCTATCTTACATTCAACCTATTTTACATATGTGAATTTGACTGGGTTGGTTGCTCGGGGCAAGAGGTAGCAATTGGCAAAGTGAGTAATGAAAGAGGAAGCAGACATTGAGTGGAGGGGCTGACAATTTTCTTGAAGTCCGACTGCATTGTGCGTAAAAAGAGAGAGAGAGAGTGTGTGTTTGAGTGAGTGATTGCATCACGAGAGAGAGAGAGAGAGAGAGAGAGAGAGTGCATTACTGGAAGGCTGTTAGTGTGTGTGTGTGTGTGAGAGAGAGAGTGCATTATGGAAGGCAGTGTATTTGTTTTTTTTTCTTTTTATATATGCTTTTGGACCTATTTTAGTTGGGGTCCAATAATTACAAATTTCTATATATATATATATATATATGGTGGGAAAGTTGAAATCACGTGAGGTAGAGTTTCAACCCAGTGTCTGTTCTCTGAGGCCACTTTTGATGCTACAAGTTTGGCAACGTTTGGTTTGGTGCATCCCTTCCACTACATCTTTGGTAATATTTTTGCCTTTTTTAAATAATATTTAATTTTATCTTATTTAAAAAAATCTATTCCTTTAACTTCATTACACTCCCATATTTGCTTTACCTATTTTACCTTTGGTAGCCACCATTATAGTGAATATTTGGTAGCTTAATATTTGATCTTTACTTTATTATTTTAATAGATTAGCAATAATTATATGTATTATTTGAATCATACTAATTCCCTTAACAAAAAAATAAAACTTTTTATCTTGTATTTGGCTCGCATTTGTGCACTTATTCAATTGCCCTAGTTTATTTATTTTAACCATATTAGTCACAATGTGTTGCATGTATTTGCATAGTGATCGTAATATTTCTCATAACACTTTTGACTTATTCATGGATCCTGATTAGTTTGAAGTAGTTAGCCCATAGTTAGTTTAATTAATAACCAATTAACAACAATTACAAAATCATATGATGGACATTCAAACTGACTTGTCCACTAGTGGTCACACAAATTTGAACTTAACCAATTGAGTCGCCACTTTAAAAACATGACCTTAGTCGTTAGATATTGATAATTCTGATGTGTCCCATGATTGGAACCACTATCGTAGACAAGATAACCTGGTGCCTCATAGATGTAAATACAGGCCACGATATTATGATCGAGAGCGGAATCAGAATGAACAACTCTTTAGAAATATTGAGTTAGACGCCCCTATTTTTCATGGATGCTTACCCTCAAGTTTTTAGTTAATATGTTCATGATATGGGTTGTCTCTTTTAATGATGCAGCATGTCTAAGAAAGGATAGTTCACTTTGCTAGCTTCAAACTGATTAGAAATGCTCAACTACTTTGGAAAAGCTTTGAGGACTTTCTTATTAGGTGTTAGGCAGCTGTTATCAATAGTTGAGCCAAGATAAAATAGTGCCTTCTAGAGAAATATTTGCCCCGTTCATACAATAGTAATTTACTAGATCAGTGGAATGCCATTCAGTAGGGTAACCGGTCTGTGACAGAGTATGTGACTCAATTCGACGAGTTTTAAATGAGATGTCATATGGTTGAGGATAAGTATATGATGTTGACTATATTTCGGCAAGGTCTATCTCAAGATATTAGGAGAGGGCCTATCTTAAGGGGTGTTCCATCCTAGGCCATGCATATAATCTAGTTCGAGATTATGATTTGGTTATAATGACACCTTATGAAAAATGTGGTGACAGTCGCCTTCAACATAGAATGTCTCAACCAAGAACCTTGAGCTTGTCTTAGAACCTCCTCTGTTTACAATTCCCCATGTGAGAGAAAATAGAGTTAATGTTATTGAAGTCATAAGAAGAAATGCTCGAGTGTAGTACTTCAATTGTAAAGGCTTTGGGTACATTTCTTCTAATAGCCTTACTTAATGGGAAAGTAAGGCAGAGTGAACAAGGAGGAACCATTTGATGAATAAGTTTATGAACCTAAACTAGAAGAATTTGATGACCTGGATGGTAATAATAATGACACATTCTTTGGTAGCATTAGGATTATTTCTTCTAGCCTAAGCTCTTATCCCTTTACACCCATTACGTCAGTATTGGGTATTATGCGGTGTATATTGACCAAATCTAAAGAGGTTGCTGACTGGTGCCGTCATTCTATATTTTATATTTACATCAAAGTGAACCAGAGGACTTGTAAGATCATTGTGAATAGTGGTATTTGCATGAATGTTGTCTCGGCTAATACTATTTTCTGTTTTGGGTTGACAACTATCCTATATCCTAATCTATACAATGTTTCTTGGATTGATACATCTTCTATAGCAGTTAAAAATATTATCTTGTACCCATTTAATTATTAGAGTACAAGGATCATATTTGTGTGATGTCATTCCAATAGATGTGAGTAATGTTATTCTTGGTCGACCTTGGTTATACGATTTGAATGTAACAATCCAATGTCGTTTCAACTCATGCCCATTTATTTACAAGAGCCAGATGACTCATCTCTATTATTTTCCCTCAAAAAATTATTATTCACAACAAATAAAGACTTTGTCTCGGTGCACCTCTCCTAAATTTACCTCATTATAGGATAAATCCCATTGAGCATGTTGAACTTCGGGAGCAAGTTGGAGAATTGCTTTACAAGGGATTCGTTTGAGAGAGTATGAGTCCATGTATGGGGCTTCCTCTTTTGATACTTGACAAAGACCGTCGTGGATGTGTGTGGATAATAGAGTTATCAATAAGATCACTATGAAGAACCATTTTTTCATCTCTAGGCTTGATGATATATTAGATATTATTGCTGGTGCTAGAATCTTTTTTAAGATCAATTTAAATAATGGTTATCACCAGTACAAGATTTGTATAAGGAATGAGTAGAAGATGGTCTTCAAGACAAAGGATGGTCTTCATGAGTGGCTGGTTATGCCTTTTGGCAATCTAAC
This sequence comes from Nepenthes alata, assembly GCA_028571085.2. Classification (NCBI taxonomy): domain Eukaryota; kingdom Viridiplantae; phylum Streptophyta; class Magnoliopsida; order Caryophyllales; family Nepenthaceae; genus Nepenthes; species Nepenthes alata. Next base: position 3,325 of record JAOVVI020011699.1, on the reverse strand, counting down.
ACACCTTATACCTCTTTGAAGGTCATAACCTAGGCCCTACGATCGTTTATGGGATAATTTTTAGTAGTTTATTTTGATGACATTTTTATTTATGTTAAGACCAAGTAACAACACTTAGACCATCTCACATAGGTCTGCATTACCTTTAGGGAGGAGAGTGTGTTTGTTAAATTTAAGAAGTGTTCCTTCTTTTTAGATATGGCTACTTGGCTTCATAGTTTCCACTGACGGAGTCTTTGCTAACTTTGCAAAGATCTAAGCGATCATAGATAGGCTTAAGCCCAAATTTACTCACGATATTTAGAATTTTTATCATTTAGATATTTTTTATCGTTGGTTCATTAATAGGTTTATCACGATCATGGCTCCTCTCACTGAATGTATGAAAAAAAGTAAATTTTATTGGTTTTCTAATACTGTTAAAGCCTTTAAGAGTATAAAAAAGAGATGATGACAACGCCTATCATGCGGCTTCTTGACTTTCTACGGTGTTTAACATAGAGTGCAATGCATCAAATGTAGGAATATGTTGAGTTCTTAACCAAGAGTGCTATCTTGTTGCCTACTTTAGTTAGAAGTTGATTGATGCGAAGCAATGGTACTTCACTTCTGATGAGGGAGTTGTTTGTAGCTGTACAGGCCTTGCGTTATTAGCACTCTTGCTTATTATCTTAGGAGTTTGTCATTTGATCTGATCATTAGGCTTTTATTTTGTTAGCTTCCAAAAGAAATTGAATTATTAGCATAATCATTTGGTTGATTATTGACAAGCCAATTCTTTCATCTTAAAACATAAGAAAGGAATTGAGAACCCAGCTATAGTTGCCTTGACACTGCATGCTCTTCTTATTTGTCATTTATGTTAAGTTTGTTGGATTTGAAAGACTCAAGGAAAAATTAGAATCTTATCCCAGTTTTAGCAATATCTTTTTAGTTTTACAGAACAGACAATTTGACATTATAAATGATTTTCGCATTTAGGATGGATATTTGTTTGAAGCTAATAAACTTTGCATCTATAAGACCTGTGTACAAGATTTTATAGCCTGAAAAGTTCATACGAGTATCTTATTAGGCTATTTTGAATGATAAGACAATAGAGGAGGTTTAGTGATAGTTTTATTGGTCTAGTTTGATGAAAGATGTGGTTAAAATAGTTTGTTCTTGCCGAACATTTTAATTAGTGAAGCATAAGAAACAAAACACTAGCTTTTACACCCCTTAGTTGTACCTAGTTGTCTTTGGTAGAACGTGTGTATAGACTTTGTGTTAGGATTTTTGCGTATCCCTAAAAAGTATGATTTTATTTTTTTTGTTGTGGATCATTTTCTAAAATGGCCCCCTTCATCCATTGTAATAAACCTTCCGATGCTTCTCGGGTTTTTAGATATTATTTTGATGAGAATATCAAGTTGTATGGTTTTCCTAATGCTATTGTATCTGATAGGGTTGTTTGTTTTACCAGTTACTTTTAGAAGATCCTGTGACACATTGTTGGCACTAAATCAAAATTTTTCACTGCCTACCACTTGTAGACAGATGGTTAAATTGAGGTTATTAATTAGAGTCTAGGAACTTATTTAGGTGTTTGATTTAAGGAAATTTTAGGAATCGGGACTTAATTTTTTTCTATGGCCTAACTTGCATATTGTAGCTCTATTCATAGGCACATAGGTACGGGTTCATTTGAGGTTGTGTGTGATTACAAAACTAAGAAATCTTTAGACTTTATCTTGATCTCTTTGCATGTTAGTGTGGGTTTTTATGTTGCTTGAAATTTTTTGCACAATACCTTCATGATTTGTATATCGAGAATAATAAACAACCAAAAGCAAGTAATACATCATATAAATTTTGAGGTGATGTGCATAAAAGACGTATTGAATTTAATGTTGGGGATTATATCACTATTTGGATTAGATCAGAGAGGCACTGATATGGTCACGTTTCTAAATTACGGGCCTGTAATGTTAGTCCATTTAAAATTTTATAATAGGTTAGATTAAATATATATGTTATTGATATGCCATCTTATATTGGTTTTCATCATATTTTCAATGTCAAAGATTTAATTGTTTACAAAATTAGTTTCAATCCGCAAGATGATCCATTTATATTTACCCAGATGTGCTGAAAATTAAAACTTTACCTAATCCTATACAATTATCGACCCTATCAGCAAACAAAGATAAAATTGATGTTATTCTAGATGAGCATATTGTGTTTACTAAAAATGGAGAGGTTCAGCGTTTTCTTGTTTATTGGGTTAGATGATTAGATTTAGAGTGCATTTGAATTTCTAGAGGGAAACTCAGTAGTTAGATCTAGACATTTTAAAAATTTATAAGAGTTAAAAGGATTAACATCACCAGGGTTGAGTTCCTCCTATTTAGAAGGAGTTGGTGGAGCTATTAGATTTCAGCAACCACTCATACATATTTTTAGGCGCTGGAGGAGGATTGTACAACCATTTAACTTGTGGATGGGAGATTGATGATAGGAGTTTTACTTGACAGGGTCGAGTTTCTGTCACCCCTAGAGAGTTGATACAAATATCCCTAAGAAATCTGACAGATTTTATTTTATTTTGATTATTGATTTATTTTCATATTTTGTAATATTGTGAAAATTCTTAAAAATTTTTTAATTTTTGTAACCCATGATATTTTAGAAATGTTATTGTCATGTCCCAGTTCCCGATCCCCTAATTAACACTTAATCAAATTATTATTATTTAATCTATTTAATCATCTAATTAACTTTTGGACGTGAACTTCATATTGATACCTCAACCGACCACAAATAAATAAATACGACATTATAAATAGGACTCAAATTAGTGCCACGTTTCATGTGGCTTTGACATCAACCTAACCGTGTCGTCGGACCTTACGTAAGGAGCTTGCCTGTCATTAATAATCAGAGTAATTATAATATGCGGGAAATAAAATTTCAATGTTGCCAAACTATTCATTAACCGACATCCATGACTCTATAATCCGATCACGATGTACTTCTCATTCACATGGTACTGAAATAGACCAACATACATCTCATAACGTACCAACTTCCGTCCTATTTCCATTCATACATTAATTAAATATTGTAATATTTAACACATTGTAATATACTAACAACTGTCCGAAATACCACATACAGCATAAAACAATATAAGGCTGTCCAGAAACTGAAACATTATCATCAGAATAACCTAAATATCAAGTATTATCATCTGAAACTGATTGATCAACTAAAATACAACATTTACCCCCGGTTTGATTGGAGGGAATAGAAATTCTATCCCCTCCTTATTCCCAGAGGAATC
>JAOVVI020011697.1:0-12539 GCA_028571085.2 Nepenthes alata | reverse complement strand
ATAAATGTTAAAGAAAGATAAAAAATAGAAAAGTGTAGAGAGTGAGAAATAAATTCAAGTAAAAATCAAAAATAGAAATTAAAAATATAAAATAAAATTAAAAATAGTAAAACAAAACCGTGAGTAACAAAATGAGGTATGAAAAGAAAAAATAGAATTAGTTTTTTATAAAATGAAGAACAAAAATATAAATATAAAAAATAAAATATTGGAAAATAAAATATGAAAATCAAAAAGGTGGAAAGAATAAAAAAATTAAAAATCATAAAAAAAAGCTTTCAAAACGAAAATAAGAAAAGAAAAATAAAAAATCATCTTGACATAATAAAATAAGATAATATAAAAAATTAAAAAAAATATATAAAGAGTTAAAAATAAGTACTTAAAATGAGTATAAAAAGAAAAATAACTTTAAAAAATGTGTAAACAAATGAAGGCGAAAAATGAAAAATAAAAAATAAATATTTTTTTTTCTTTATCATATTTTATTTTCTTTTCCTGATTTATATTTTTATATTTAAATTTTTTACTACTTTTTAATTATTTACATATTTACTTGGTTTAATTTCTTTATATTTAATATTTAATTTTTTCTATTGTTTTTAGTCGCTATTATTTAATTTTTATTTTATAATTTATTTATCATTTATATTTTTTTCTTTATTTTTTAATTTTTATTTGTTAATATATCTTTTGGTTCTTTTTGACCTTTTCAATTTTTTATATTAACTTTTAATTTTCTTATTTCAATAATTTTACTTTCAACTTTTAATGTATATTCTTATTTTTGTCATTAGGATATTTTCTTCGTGTTTCATTTCCCATTTTTCAAGCAAAAATTTAAAAATTGCACAATAAATTTAAAATATCAAGAAAATAAAATATTTTAAAAAATAAAAAATTAAATAAAAAATTCTTGAAAAAAGAGAAAAGTGAATGGATTTAGAATAAGAAAATAAACAAAAATAAAAATGTTAAATAAATTATAAAAAAATAAAAGATAAAAAGTTAAACATGATAAATAACGAACAAAAATATATTGATAAATTGTAAATTAATGAAACAAAAAAAATTAATATTTATTCAATAAGAAAGTTGACACATAAAAAGGAACAGAAAAAAATATAAATAAAAAAATAGAAAATAAAAAAAATAATCAAAGAAATATAAGAAAAGCAAAAGAGATTGAAAATCAAAAAATAAAAAGTTAAAAATCTAAGAGTCAAAATAAAAATAAATTAAAAAATTTAAGATATTATAGAAATAATTTTAAAAAATAATAATAATATATTTACAGAGAAAAAGAAGAAATGTAAATGGAAAATAAATTAAAACATTAAAGTTATAAAATACAAAGATAAAGAAAAGAAAAAAAATTAAATATTGCGATAATAATTAACAAATGAGAATGAAAAAGGGTGAGAAAGAAAAGAAAAAATGATGAACAAAATAAAAATTAGAAAATAAAATTTACATATGATTTTTTCTAAAAAAGACTATAAAAAATGAACAAAATTGATGGGTACATCTATAGTGAGCTAGCCTAAGGAGGAGAAATGATCCAAATCCACGAATACCCACATACAAGCTTAGACGGTCAACGTGAACCGTTGATCGAACGAAAGGCAAACAAAACCAGTATAAGTGCGGGCAACTGGCGCAAAGGAAAGGTCAATATTTTTGTTGACCGGAAGCGCTGCAGTGGGCTAGCCCATGAGCAAGCCTCACATGGGCCAAGCCTAGTATGACCTACGCTCCAACCATAACCAGCAACAGTTTTCTCCCTTGATTTCACGCTCTCCCAAACGGCAAACTCCATGGCAACGGCCACCAGCAGATTCAGCGCACACTTCATGAGAAAAGTGCCAGATTCGCTTCCCTTTTTCTCTCTTGTCACCACGTTCCTTAGGGACTCTGTGACAGGAACCAACGCTCCTCACGAGCCACAAAAACCTCTCGCCCCGTGGCCCATCTGAAACTCATCTAGAAGATTGTTTGGCCAGAGGTCCTTGGGTCTTTGGAGGGAAAACCTTAATCCTTCAACGATGGCAACAGGGAATGCCATTGGTTAAAAAGGAACACATATCCCTTCCGGTTTGGATCAATCTATGGAACGTCCCTGCCGAATACTGGACCCCTTTGGGGCTTAGCTAGATCGCCAGTGCCGTGGGAAAACCACTTCAATTAGATACTAATACGGCTAAGTTGGACCGTCAGCATTTTGCTCGTGTGCTCATTGAAGTGAGGATTGATGAGGCCCTTCCCAAAAAAAGCAGACTTAACTTGGGCAAGTTTGTTGCTGTTGCGGATGAGTCTGTTGTTGATGTAGTAGTTGAATACCAAGGTAACCTCTCAAGATACAACAGCAATCGTGAGCGTAGGCATAATTCTGCTCAGTGTAGAACAAAGATGGAATTCCGTCCTACGAGCAAAACTTGGGTTGCCCCCCACTCCAGGGTGCCCCAACTTTCTCCTAAGAAGACCTTGCCGAATGATTTTCAGATGAGTGCACAAGGTGATGCTTCAGAGAGGAGCTCGTCTAACAAATTTGCTGTACTGCAATCTGAGGAGGTTATAAAAGCTACTGGTGAGAGGGTTTATAATCAGGATGGCGTTCATTTTGTGCAACACATTGTTACTTCCTGTGAGCAATTATCTAGGTTAGGACAAATAGTCCATGGCTCTGATCAAGGTGAGGCGTCGGTTGGCCCTGTGGATCCTGTGTCTCTGGCTGACTGTGCTGCTGAGATAATTGCACAGAACAAGGCGTCTTGTGTGGCTGCTGAGCAGCCCCAATCCACCCAATGTCCTACCATTTATCCAGGAGTTCATAAGGGCCTTCTCCAAGAAGACATCAGTAAGGAAAGGCATCAAGATTCATATGCTGCTTGTATGACGCCATGTTTTGTTGCCACCACATCACAAACTGAGACTTGCTGGCATGCAGAAGTGCTGCTGTTTGAGAAACAGCCATCCACTATGGACTTCCAGAGCATCCATGCCCTGATTGGGGATCATGTGCCCCTACACTGTTCCCTTCAATACGAAGATATCACTAATGGCAGCACTAGCTCCGATGTTGAGGGTAGGAGGCATGAGCTGCCTCACTCCTCGAGAGAGGAGCCCTCTGTCTATAGTGCAAATGTTTGTGACTCATCACCCAATTCTATCATTAAACTCTCCTATAAGAACGCTCAGGATGATTATGTAACCCGTGCAGCTGAGTCACAGGGCTGCCCGCATGATGGGCTCGACCCTGTCAGCCAAAGTGGTACATTGGGTGGTGTACGAGTGTGGTGGGCATAGGACGCTTCTAGGAAGATGCAGCTTCAGATGGGTCCAAACAACCAACAGGTCCTGGTTAGCAGTCCCATGACTGCTCCTGCTCGGGTGGAGGAGATTGAGGTAGATGAAGATGGTTTTCATGACCCAATGCTGCGTGCTATAGAGATGTTACTAAGGGTAGAAGCTACTCTGAAATATCTTGCTTCCTTTACTCTGGAACAAAGGCTCATTGTACATGATTTCATGAACAACTATTGGCTAGCGGCTACCGATGAGATGAGGGATGCGTTCAAATCATCCTCTTCCCTAGCTATGGTAGAACAAGAAAGCTCTTCAGGGGCATTAGCTCTAAGATTGTTGATGGTCGCCAAAACTACCCAACCACATATTGCCTCCTTATCTCCTGATAGGAAGAAGCTTAATGTTTCCAAGAGCTCACTTTGGCCGTCTGACAATTCCATTCATGCTCCTTTCGAGCAAGAAGGAACCTGGAAGCATGTCAGGTCCCGGAGACAACGAAAATCTTCTTCCAAGAACTCAAAGGGTTCCGCAGGCAATGCATAGGCTGAGAACCGACTGAATTGATGGGATGATGCGTAATGCCCGTGGCTTGCATTTTCTATGCTTCGGATTGATTATTATGACCGAGGTCTGTGTGTAGCCGAGGTTGCTGGTGCCGTGATGTGAGTATTGCCCGTGGTGTTGTTTTGGGCGAGGTGGTTTCTTTGGCTGATAATTGCAAGAGACTGAGGTGATGCTTAATGCCTGAGGAGTGCACCTGCCTACGTGAGCCTTGATGGAGCAGGATGGTGATCCATCGGCTGGGAAACCAAGCTGATGCTAAATGACCGTGAGATGAGTTGAGGAGTCGGGTAAGTACTGAGATGCATTTGGATGATTCTCCTCCGAGGTGAACGGTATGTGCCAAAGTGAAGACCGAGGTCTTGAACTGCCTTCATCCGAGTTGGTTCTTTCCGAGATGTTGCTAGGGCCGAGGATGCCGTGGTTGAGGTAGCCGGTTTAGAGCCGTGATGCCATATGGGCGTGGTTGCTGCCATATGCCGTGGTGTTGATGTTGATTTAGCTCTGTTTTGATTTCCTAAGTTATCAGCCTTCTATGCCTGATTCTTGTTTTCATGACTTGTATCATGTTTATTCATGGCCTACCCTAATTGCTATACTCTATCTCCAAGTCGGCAAAACACTTAGACTAAAACATAGGTGTTGTAATTTTTTTCCATCTTAATACAATTTACTTACTTACCGAAAAAAAATTATTTGCATGACTAAAATGACCTAAATTGCCCCTAAGTCGGGCGAATTTTCACCCGCTTATTATTAAACCCTGGTCATCCAAGCGGCCAATGAGCAGTCGTACTCAAATCCTGGTCACCCAGGCGGCCCATGCGTTGTCGTACTTAAATTTCGATCATCCAGGCGGTCTATAGGTGGTCGTACTTAAACCCTGGTCATCTAGGCAGCCTACTGATGGTCTAATTAAATCTTGGTCATCAAAGTGGCCTATTTACGGTTAAAATCTTAGGGGACTTAAACAGCACACGTGACAACCTCCCACACAAGGAAATAGCATGGTTAAAACCATTAACACTAATCATGACACTTAACAGTGGTCACATGATTAATTTGAGCTATCTATGTGGTATCCGAAATATTGCCAATGACCTACTTAGACTTGCAAGGAAAATTACAACCGAATACTATACAACCACAACATTTAATATGCATGAATCTAATCAATATTATAGTCCAATATAAAATAATCAAAAATAAAATTAACTATTGACATAAACTACTATCAATGATATATACATTGCTCCTTAAATATACTAAGTCCAAATATAAATCTAGATATATTGAAATATAAACAAAAATTTTTAATTAATCCGATCTAAACTATCTGCAAGTAATTCAATAATTTCTAATCTAAAATGATTAGAAATGGTATAATATTATGAGTGATGCGTACCTAGATCCGACTTCAAACGGATTCGGATTCTTTTGGATGGTTTGAACCGACTCCGTTCATTGAGTTCGAATCCTGCACACCAATAAAGCAAATAAGAGGTCAGCGTGTCGGCGAAAAATTGTACCACCGAAAATACTCCGACGCTCAAGTCAATAAAGCCTCCAAAGACAAAGAAGGTAACTGCTGAAAAGCGAGTGAGAGTAAGAGGATTGGGAGTGCTGGCTTGTCGAGGACGTGAGCGATTGATTTCTACTCATAGAGAGCGTAAGGAAACGATGTTCCGAAAGTATGGAAGTCTCCAGGAACGACACTCGGGAAGCCGATTAGATCTCCAGGAAGTTAGGGATCTCTAGTGAGGTTTAAAAGATGAACGCCAGTAAGAGTGGAAGAGATGATGACTTCCGTCCCGTACTCTGTGAGCGTTTGTGAATGTCAGAAATTGCCTGTGAGCCTCTCGTGAGTAAGTAAGAATGTCTTTTTCTCAGAATGTGTTCGCCAGAAGCTGTAAGAAAAGATCAGTAAGAAATCGTTGTGTATCCGCAAGAGCCTCCCCTTGAATCAAAATTATAGGATTTTACTTAAAGGTGGGCAGGGTGATCGCTCTTCTTTAGAAGGCGTGACCACCTACCTTTTCATTGGTCGACCTGCCTTTCAGAGCTGATGCTAGTTGCCAAACGGATCAAGATAGCTTCCTTCTACGGCGGTCAGTGACTTTCCAAACTACTCACCTTCCTTACATGTATGTTATCGTTGGAGAGCCCCAGTTGGCAGGGAATTGGGAAAATCTAGCGCCTTCCTTATGGGAAAGGCGCTGATTTTGTCAATGTCCATTTTGGAAGGCAGTTGAAATCGTGGAAGATGCTGGGAGAGCCATTGTTGGCCGTATGATGGATTGCGGGCTCAAGTGGGCCAGGTTCGTAACTGTAGGAAAAATCTCTATTGGGCCCATTGCTACAGTACGTAAACGGTCAACGTTTGAGTTAACCGTCCGTGTGTGAGTTGGCCGGCTGGATGGTCAACGCCAGCGTTGACGTTCCTGGGCCTTTCAGTGTTTTGGGTCTGTTCTCTAACTGGGCCATTCACGAGTTAACCATCCGGTTTGGGCCTACATTGACTTTGGGCCAGCCCATTTTTGGTATACCCATTACAAGCCCCTCATGCTGGTGGCTAAAATTTTGGCCTCCGGTATGTTCATGATGGGATGCCCCTTATTGCCCTTCATCGTTTGAGGATCCTAGAGAACTCTATGAAAGGCAGAGAGGAAAGTTCGACCAGAATTGTTGACCATCTTGGTCAGTTTAGGAGAAGAATATTGACCAAAATTGTTGACCGTTTTGGTCAGTTCTGGAGAAGAATGTTGACCAGAACTGTTGACCGTCTTGGTCAGTTTTGAAAAAGAATGTTGACTAGAAATGTTGACCGTCTTGGTCAGTTCCGGAGAAAAATATTGACCAGAACTGTTGACCGTCTTGGTCAGTTTCGGAGAAGAATGTTAACCAGAACTGTTGACCGTCTTGGTCAGTTTTGGAGAAGAATATTGATCAGAACTGTTGATCTTCTTGGTCAATTCCAGGGAAGAATATTGACCAAAACTGTTGACCGTCATTGGTCAGTTTTGGAAGAAAAATATTGACCAAAACTGTTGACCGTCTTGGTTAGTTTCGGAGAAGAATGTTGACCAAAACTGTTGATCGTCTTGGTCAAATCTGGAGAATAATATTGACTAGAACTGTTGACCGTCTTTGGTCAGTTCCGGAAGAAAATGTTGATCGAAGTTGTTGACCGTCTTGGTCAGTTTCGAAAAAGCTTTCTGTCAGACCTGATGGACGCGTGGCCATTAGCCGGTTTGCAGGCTAAAAGTAGACACGCGTCTTCTTTTGGTTGGGTCGGTATCCTGGTCATTAATCCGTCAGAGATCTTCTTTCTGAAGAGCCCAGCAGGGAGGCGACACGTGGCAGGAGAAACAGCGTCCTTTCTGAGGGGTTTAAGGCATTTTGGCCGTTCAGTTTCCTTCCACGTTTCGGAAAACCTTCCACGCCTCCTAGCTTTGATCTTCTTTGTCTCCAACTTGTCAGAACCCTAGTCCTTCCAGTAATCCATGGCCTCCAGGGCTGACATCGCCTCTGTTCTTAGAGATAGGGACATTAGAGCAATGTGCATAGAGTTTAACATTCCAAAGGAAATCTCTTGGAGGGTCGCCGGAAAGGATGACAGGGCCTTTGCTCCACCGGCAGGGCATATCACAGTGTATGAGGCCCACCTAAGGAGCGGCTCCGTCTTCCATTGTCAGACGATTTTCTGCTCGTACTACGAGCCCTACGAGTCCCAGTTTCTCAACTCCATGCCAACGCCGTCCGGTATCTCTGTACCTTAGCTATTTTTCTTTGAAAACACTCTAAGAGGCTAAGGATGTCGATGTTAAAGGTTTTGTTTAAGATAAACCATGGAGGAGAGTGGATATCGCTCGTCCCCCGCTCTGGCCTGATAAAGGAAAACCTTGCTGACTTTAGGCAGGATTTTCTGATTTCTCGGGCGGAGACTAGGAAGGTGAACTGGGGACCGCCTTTCCTGGTTCAGAAGCCCACGCCGTCAGTAAGGATGATTAGGTCGGAGGACTCGAAAGGCGTGCTCATCTGTATGCGGCACACTCACGAAGGGTTTATCGACCCGCTGCTTGAGAAGGTGCTGGAGATGCCCTCGTCGTCGCCCCGCATTGATTACGTCACTGTCGGGATCTGTGGCGGACCTGGCAGTACTGCGGGGGTGGAGGAGACCCACGGTAACATACCGGCGGAATCAGGTGGAGGCGTCATCCTAGCGCAGCCTGCGCCGCAAGTGGTTCTTGGTGCGGTGTTGATGGAGTCTTTTGTGAAGCCAGCTTGTGAGCCAGTGGTGGTCGTGTGGGAACCGTCCGTTAGCTCCCTAGTTGTGTGGACTTTTGTTGTGGAGCCAATGGTGGAGCTTGATCCTCCAGCAGCTGCTCCGGAGGCTGCCGTTGAGGAGCCTACAGCTGCCACGGGTGAGACTGATGAGCTCTTGGAGCACATTCTAGAGGAGGCAGCCACGAGCTCGGCTTGAGAGGATGCTCCTGGTCCACCACCGCCTAGGCCAGGTCTGGAGGCTAGGCTCGAGAGGCCCGCGAGGATATTTTGCGAGGTATGATTTCTTGGTGATGGCCTCTTCGTACCTTCTCCTCTCCCAGATTCATGACTCTCTCTTTGTTTTTCTCTTGTACAGCCAAAGAAGCTGGTTTCTGCCATTTACAAGGAGGTGGTGCAGCGCGACATGACGATCGCTGACAGGGAGGAGGAGATTGCTTGGATGGATGCTAGTCTGGCTGCCTCGGGAGGGGAGCATCGTGAGGAGACTACTGCCCTCGAGGCTATCCTTGCGGGCGTGAAAATGGAGAATGCCAACTTGAGAGCTGAGAATGCTCGTTTGACAGAGGAGGATGTCAATTTGAGAGCTGAGAATGCTCGTTTGAAAGAGGAGGACGATCGAGGCAAAGCAAGCAAGAAACGGCTTGCCAAGCGAGTATCCACCTTGGAGAATGAGCTGAGCGTCCTAATCTGGTCCCCTAAGGTTGAGGGCATGCTGCACGCATGTCTGTTGGAGGGGGTCAACGTTTGTCGACGTCTTGTGTGGTTGATCGACCCCGACTTCCCCGTTGAGTACCTCCTATTAGCTAACCGTGGGGTGCAGTGTGTAGATGACCTCGTGGGGGAGCCCCAGGATAGTCAGGGGCGGCCGCTGCCTCCGTAGCCTTTTGTACATTTTTTCTTTTTTGTACTATGTACTTTGTAACACATTTAAAGTGATAAAAATGAAAGTTCTTTCCACTTTTGTGTCAAATGATCTTTACTGCCTTTTGTATTTGCAAGCTTTATTGCATTGGGCGGCCAACTTGGTTGGCTGGCTGCCACTATTTGGGCCGCCTAAGGAGTGGAGTCCTTAAGCTGGGCAGGTGGTTGTGTTAACCAGCCTGGTGGTACTATACAAGTGATGACTTGGGCGGCCAACGTTGGAGAAGGATGCTTCTCCCTTCGACCGTCGTTGACTGATCGCGCTATCTCCTCGTTGAGGAGGTCGTTCCGTGTGCTGCGTAAGGCCCCTAAGGTTTTTGACCGCTATCGGGCCACTTGGATGATCAATGTCTAATACGACCGCTAATGGGCCGCTAGGATGACCGAGGTTCACATTAGACCGCTTATGGGCCACTTGGATGACGAGGGTTTAGACCGCTTATGGGCCACTTGGATGACCAGGGTTTAGACCGCTTATGGGCCACCTAGATGACCAGGGTTTAGACCGCTTATGGGCCGCTTAGATGACCGATGTTCAAATTTGACCGCTTATGGGCCGCCTGGATGACCAGGATTTAGCGAGAGGGTGAATACCCTCCCGACTTAAGGGCAGTTTAGGTCGGGTAACCTACAAGGAAAGCAGATGCACATGCAGACAGAATGTGAGGTTCTGGGTTTAAGGGCATGGTAGTTAAGGGGTAATCGTCGTATTGGTAATTAATAATTGACCTATTGAGCGTTGTGGGGATGTGTATCTGGTGAAAAATTAGAAAATACTTTGGAATTTCTCCTGCTAAGGTGCGGGGCCAGTAGCTTGCACCTGCTGGTCGCTCGAGCCTAAATTCAGTACGCCTGCTGGCCGCTCGAGCCACGCTCAAGCGGGAAAACCAGTACCGCGGCCGCCTGTTGCCCGCTCGAGCGGTGGCATGGTATAAAAATACGTCATGCCTTCTCCTCGTCATTTTTCTCACAATTTAGGGTTTTTAGTGAGAGAGAGAGGGGCGATTCTAGAGAGAAAAGAGGGGAAAATGAGGCCCGGGAGTCAAAATCCGTCCGAGAGCCAGTTATTAAAGTAAAATCACGCATCGAGGCAAGTATTCTCATACCACTAACTTCTCTCTTTAGTTGGTTTTTGTTGATTATCCGGTATTTTCATCTCGATACCCACCCGTAACCTGGAAAATGTAGTACCCGTGTCTTGAGACCAAGGATGGTATGGATTGTTGGTCGATTTGCTCACTGTTTCGTCCGGTGGAGCTTCGTCAAACCCTAACCCATGAAATTTTGGAGTTTTTCCATTTTTCACCCATGAATCGTTAAATTGACTTTAAAATGTGAATCCCCACGTCCCTATTTTGTATATATGTTGGCCGCGCGAGTAATCTTGCACGTTAAGACCCGTTCGCGGCCTCCGAGTCCTCTAAATTACTATTCATTCGTGATAAAAATGTGAAATTGCATGTTTTGTGAAATTGCTTCTATCTAATTGTGATGAGACTCATGTTATGTGTTGATGTGAAAGTGTAAGTTTTGAAATGTACAATTGTGCATTGGAAGCATGGGAACGTGTCCCGAGGGTTTCTAAGGTGGTGGTTGTCCACCGGAGGTAAGGAATTCCAAACTCCTTGTGAACTTGAACTAAATTGTGATAAAAGTTAATTCCAAAGAAAGAATAAAGTCAAGTAAATAAATGGAGAGAGACCCACTAGGTATGTCGTGGTGAACGTGATCTTCCGGATGGAGACGTGTGAAGGGAACACGATTTTCCAATTGTGAATGAGTGTGCCGAGTAGTGGGTCCTCCCTCCTGGAAAGTTGAACCTTGAAATTAGGACCATGGTTGATAGGGGTGGTGTCCTCTAGCTTGCCACGTACGTCATGGTGGGAACCCAAGGAATACTCCAGCTGCCTTTGGGGGTGGGTGATGTTCATGCCACGCTCTAGGACACTACGGTGAAAGAACGAGGATTGCCCTGGTCCCTGGGGGATATGGGGCGTGTTGAGTGGCCGAGTGCTGCAGGCCGAAAATGTAGCCGTTTGGTTCCGTGTTGCATAGTGGAGATGCAACCAGTGGTCGAGTGCTACAGACCTAAAATGTAGCCGTGGCTTTAGAATGTGTAGCGAACATATTCCTTTCCTCGTTCTCTCGCCTCGTTGGCTAGTACGACCTACTAGCTCCGGGGTCTGCATAGACAAATGAAAAATGAAAATGAATAAAATGTAACTGACATAAGTAAGTGAATCGGACAATCTCAAGTGTTCATCTCCCTCTCATGTTCCCTTGTACTGTCCCTATGCTTTTTCTTTCTAGCTATTGTTTACCGTTACTTGTTGTTAGTTAGTGGTGTATGATTTCATTTGCTGGGCTTTATGCTTACCCTTGCTCTATCTTTTTTAGATGAGAACGTCTTGATGCTTGACGAGGCCGAGTAGATCATAGAAGCTCAGTAGATAGATGTTTTGCATGCAGGGCTCAAGATTTGGACTTAGACTAATTAGATGTATGATAGAGATCTTTTTGGGTTTGACTTTTGCAACTGATAATGCTTGTATGGAGATATCTTATGTTAGTGGATGATGAATGACATATATATGTATCAGTTCGCTGTGTATTGTGGTGTTTATATGCTTCCGCAGGTCTTGGCTTGTGGTGAGTTTGAGGTTCCTCGTTGGTATCCTTCTTTGCCGGTGTCGTCTAGATCATGTCGCCGGAGCCGCCTCGGTTGTCGTGGCATTTAGATCCTGTGTGGTTTGTCATTGGACTTTATGGATTTTCTTGTGAATTTCTTTTGATTATTGTGCAGGGTTGTATTTCAGGTATTTGTATTTTGAAAATGTCCAATTTACAGACGGAACTCTACCCAATTTTCTGTAGAAATTTATTATTGTCATTTTGTCTGCTTGTCTTTATTTTCTGACGGAGGTTATTCGATGGAGAATAATCTGGTCCGTCAAAGTTGGTATCAGAGAAGGGATGCCTTAGGATGGATCTGAAGTTACACGGAAGCCTAGGGTAGCGTAGGTTGGGATCGAATGAGTGAGCATAGGATGACCTATTTTAGTATACGTTCTCTTAATTGCGTATGTGTCTAGCATGTCTAAGGATATTGTAGCCAGAGTTTAACCTTTGACTCAATCTGTTATTATTTCCTTTTCAGTGAGGATTTCTATAGTTGACCATGCCGCCCAGGCGTCGAAATATGTCAAGGGGTGATCCGCCTCGAGACCGAGAGGCAGAGTACCTTAATTTGTTGGGGCATCTTACAAATATCATAGAGAATATGGAGCAGCGAAACCTTGCCCCTGTTCCTGTTCCGGCTCCTGTCCAGGCTCCTGTTAATCCGGGGCCATCTGTTTATGGCCGCTTTGTTTAGGAGCGAGTGCCAGCGTTTCTGGGGGAGCCCGACCCGATTAAGGCCGATTCATGGCTTGAGAGCTTGAAGAGGGTGTTTGCTGTGATTAGAT